>OZ038506.1:722500-737500 GCA_964036315.1 Acanthosepion esculentum
TCGGCGTGTATTTTCTTCAGTCGCCCACTTCAAAATCAATCACTCAAACCGATTATATTTTATTGAACACCTAAAACCAAAAAACAAAAAGCAAGAAAGGAATCGATCAAATAACAAATCGATTACTCACTTGTTTGTCATTCCTCGCAGATTCGTTTCCGAATACCAAATGAAAAAGACAACAAAAAAGCAAAAGGCCCATTTCTTATAAACACTGCAGATTCGTATCAAAATTCCTTTTAGCTGAAAATGATTTGAAACTCTTGCAAAGACAGAATTCAGGAGTTTGGTCCTGAGGAAGAACATTCCCCTACTCAAGGGAACAACTTTGTGCTCAAGGCATAAGAAAACAAATACGATCTTTGATTTTATTCGGCAAACTGACAGTTTAGGTTTCTGAGACACATAATAAGGAAAGAAGGCTAAGAAAATCTGATACTCACAGGACAGATTGAAGCCAACAGGACTACAACGCAGAACATATTTATTGAGCTTGAGTAAATGGATGGTGGAACAGGCTTTAGAAGAAATAACAGAACGACAAAATTTATTGAGAGCTACAAGGGACAGGAAGATGTGGAGGTCCATGAACGCCTACGCCCTGGTTTGGTTTATTTTACGGCATATCAACATCAATGGGTTATTTAATTCCAACTCATATCCACGAAGAACGTCGGAGCGAATGACGGGCGAAACTTAGCGAATGGGACAATAAAAATGAGCACAACAGTCCGAACAATGTAAATAGTGTAAATAATTACAATACCTCATCTCAGAAATATAGACAGATCCTGAAGAAGGCCGTGAATGCGACAACGAAGATGAGCAAAACAGTTCAAACAATATATTGTTCAAAAATATTGTGAATAGTTACAATATCTCATCTCAGAAATATAAACATATCCTGAAGAAGGCAGGAGCGTACAGTGGTCGAAAAGTCGTGAATAGAGCAACAAATATTATGTCAAAAGTCCGAACAATGTAAATAGTGTAAATAGTTACAATACCTCATCTCAGAAATATAGACAAGTCCTGAAGAATGCCGGAGCGTAGAACGTCCGAAACGTCGTGAATATGTCAATAAAGATGAGGACAACAGTCCGAACGATGTAAATAGTGTAAATAATTAAAATAACTCATCTCAGAAATATAGACAGATGTGAAATTCTTTTTCTTAGTTATCTACATCATTTCTTTCCAAGAAAGAATATGTCTTCTCAGGATGGAATTGAAACGGTTCAAATGATTTACTGCTTCTTCCAATGAAGAATTTTTGACGAATGAAAATGATTGGATGCCATTAAGTTAGACTAAATATCTAGAGAACCTTGGGAAATATTTTCACTGAATAAGAAACATTGTGGAATTGCATTTCTGTTTTAAACAATCGGCATTTTCATGATAATTCCTCCCGTAGTAATCACCGAAGGAAAAAATTAATCGAATCTTTCCAGTCTGGAAGGAATTAGCCGTTCTCCCGTTTTCAAAATCAATAAAACAAAAAAAAAGCTTCGTGTCCTCATTTCCTTAAACAGAAGGGATTATATTTTTAAGGATTTATAAACGTATTTATTAGAGGACAAACAATTCTTCGTTTCTTTCCGTCTCCCAATGAATGTCATTAATTATTTATTTTTATTATGAGGGCAACATCAACGGTTCTACGACATATGTTGGCTGTTCATCAGGAGGAATATTTTAAAATTCTTTTTCGATTTCTGTTTTTATTATTTATTCATTTGCTTTAAATTCAATTTCAATTATTTGATTATTTCAAACACACGCACACACAGACACACACATACATTGGACAGCGTATATTCTATGTTATAAAGAGGTAATAATACAAAGAGTCAATTAGTAATATTAATGACATTAATAGCGAATTTTCTTCGCTAACAGACTTAATAAAGTATTAACTTACTAACAGTCCATTGAATGACGCAAACCTTATGTAAAGATTGTTGTCATTTGTTTTTTGTGCATTTTTAAAGCAGCAGGTACTTTCGTAAATATCATATTTTTATCATCAGGCTGTAATTTTTTTCCCATTTACAAATAAACCCCCAAGATGAAATAAATGTATTATAGAACGAAAGTGTGATGATGAAAATATGCTAATTGGCTTGTTAGTTAGTTAATCCTTTATTACGTTTGTTAGCGAAGAGAATTCACCATTAATTACATTAACATTACTAATTGATTCTTTGTGTGATTACCACTATATAATATATATATATATATATATATATATATATATATATATATATATATATTATAACTTTATATATTACTTTCGTTTTCATCGCATCGTATATATATATATATATATATATATATATATATATATATATATATATATATATATATATAGCATGAGGAAGGACCGAGGTGGTCTGAAATATTAAATATATATAAAAACACCGAAATAAATACTTTCGTAAAAAAACACCCAATTTTTTTTCAGTTATTTTATCCATATATTATATATATATATATATATATATATATATATATATATATATATATATATATATATATATATGTTTCGCAAAAGACAACTGTCAAGATACTGTGATTAAGCTTTTTATTTAATTTTTCTTGTATTCTTACAAGTGTTTTCTTTTCTGGATAAAAAGTGTGTAAAAACTGTCTAAAGCTGAGTTCCTGATCAATCCAAACTCATAAATGATTACATTCGTCATACCACCACATGCCTATCCAGGCGACTCACGTTACACCTTTCAGACCATAGCTCAATTAGGACACATTTTGAACATATAGGGAAACCTACCAGACTCCATCCAACACATACTTGTAGGAAATACAAGTATAATAGATTAATCTACATGTAACAAATGATTAAAAATAATGGAAGTACTAATATTAAAAGCTAGCACTCAATAACATTAACTATGAACACGGCTAGAACGTGCTGACCGTGTTTGGAAAATAAAACATTCCGATAACTTCAGATACATGCATGAAAACACAGATTCCGTTAAAAATATAAAAATATTGCTAATGACTAAATGAATAACAAAAAGCGTTTGGATATGCAGAATATTTGGACAGTTTTTATATATATAGCGCTCAAATCGTCTGAAGATCACGTGAGAGTGAAACTCGGGTTATGAGTTTATAGGTCGTTTTTGCTCGGTCTTGGCAATTTAGGCTCCGAGCACTTTGCTGAGTAGGTAGAGTTGCCTTCACAAAAGAGTAATTTTCATTTATTCAGATTTTTTAAATGGGTCGCACCTGGAACTCTTCACCACACATCAAGTATATATATATATATATATATATATATATATATATATATATATATATATATAGTCTTAAGGTGTGCTATATTTATGGGATAAAGTGCTCAATATCAGAGATAGAGCGTGTGTAAATATAAAAGTGAACATAGATTTCAACACTTAGAGGCGACAGTCTGTTTCATGCTAGTGCAATCGTCGCCTGACGATTGCACTAGTATGAAACAGACTGTCGCCTCTAAGTGTTGACTTCTATGTTCACTTTTATATATATATATATATATATATATATATATATATATATATATATATATATATATATATATATATATATACACCGAGTGTAACAACAAAATTGTCCAAATCGTGCAACAGCACAACTCATTAAGCTCTGCACCGTTTATCTCAGAAATGATTAAAGATATCTTACTGGAATTCTCCGAGGTTTTTATAACTTTATTGGACTCTACATTGAGCAATAAGAATGTATATAGCTCTAAGTTGAAATGATGACCCCTCTTTCTGTTGTGACTTCTGATCCAGTTTTCCTCTGTAATGTTCCCTCTTTTTTAAACTTATTCACCTTATTTTCTTGATGGTTCTTGAATGAACTTTGAAAATGAAAGCCAGAGTATGAATATTGGTACCATTACTGAAGGTCTGAATTATGTACCATAGCTCATTTGAGAAGCTCTAAGTGGCCACGTTTCGCATCCATAGAGAAAGATAGTTCGAACAATAGCCTGATAGATGCGCCCCTTCGTAGCCGTGGAAATCTATCGTCGGCCCCATACTGACCGCTTCAGACGCACGAATGCGGACCTTGCAGCTGCTATACTGCGTTCGACCTCAGCAGCAGCCTGTCCGGATGGTATAATGGTTGAACCGAAAGACTGCACGTCCTCCAGATTGACCCCGTCCATTGTCAGTAGCTGTCAGTTGATTGGATCAACCAGGAACGGCATAACTTTGGTCTTCGAGGCATTGATGGTCATGCCTACATCCTGTGCTGCAGCTTGCACACGGTTGAGCGCTGCTTGCACATATCGTCACAGTTCGATCCGAAGTCTTGAAGTGTTCGACAACGATTGCCTTCGCTGATATTCTACGATGCCGCCAAATCGACCGTGTGCCCACAACCACTCTACGTCTGAGTCTCCATCCTTTTCCACCCGTCCTGTTCCAGCGTCGTCTCCGATGGTTCGGGCACGCAGCTCGACGCCAGGAGGGAGAGCTCATCCGCGATGTACTTCTCCCTCCTTCTCTTCCTGCCTGGCGAAGACGTGTCGGTGGGCAGCTGGAGACGTGGGCTAGCACAATGAAGGATGACCTAGCAGTACTATTGGGGCCCACAAGTAGTTGGTCTTCGACGATGGAATCGCGAGTGGCTCGCCATTTCGTGTGACCTGGCTCAGGATCGGTGGGCGTGGGCAGCGATGGTCCGTGATGCTGTACTTGCTCGGGAGGAAGCCGGTTCAACTCGATCAGGGTGAAAACCTATACAAGTCAAGTCAAGTCAAGTCAAAGTCATTTGAGAAGACGATTTTAAAATGTTTTCTTTCTTGCTGAATCTTACAAGAAATGGTGTCAAGATGGCTAAACGTCTTACTTGAAACCAGGAAAAACAAATCAATTAGTTTAATGGTTTTTAGAGATATTAAATATTTTGTGGGGTGGATAATTATACAGTTATAGGATTTGGATAAATTTGCTGTTACACCCGGTATATATGATAAAAGTTTGAATATTTTGAAGGTAAGCTATATTTATGGGTTAAAGTGATCAATATCAGAGATAGAACGTATGTAGGTACAAACTATAAAAGTAAAAACTGAGGTTAACACCGAGTGGCGACAGTCTGTTTAACGCTTAAACGCAATCTACGTTTTTCCACCCTGTCTATTTTTACTTCAGTGTCGAACATCTCGGGCTATTGCTCAAGTGCGTTCATTCTCCTTTATCTATGTGTCGCGACCCTCCAGGACAAAAGGTGATCGTGACGCCCCCAAACTTCCTGTCCATTGTGGACCTTAGCGGATTTTATTCATTTGCTAAGACGCCCCTCTATAGCCATCCATAAGGTGGCTTATTGCTGTTCCTTATCTATCCTTGTGACCGTTAGATTTTCCAAGCTTTCTTTCCTCATTATGTGTCCAAGAATTTTCAGCCGTCTATTCCTGATTCTAGGTAAATGTGTTCTTTTGTTGCCATTTTCTTTCAAACTCCCTCGTTGCTTACAGAACAGATACTACACATTGATCCCAGCCCGATGTCCAGGGAGTGAAGAAAAGCGTAACCCAGGTGGCACTGGCTGCTCGGCTAATGGATGCCGAATGTTTCCTTATAAGGGAACGGCTAATATTAATATTAAAGATGAGGAGAACAGATACTACACTTTGATCCCAGCCCGATGTCCAGAGAGTGAAGAAAAGCGAAACCCAGGTGGCACTGGCTGCTCGGTCAATGAATGCGGAATGTTTCCTTATAAGGGAACGGCTAATATTACCATTAGCATTAAAATTCATTGAGACAACCTGATATATAATTGACTTCATTTCCTGAAACCTTCTTCCTTCTTTGATCGAACGAAGGTTCAAGCAATCACATCTTCCTGGTCAATATAGGTATATATCTCGGTTTAAACAGTGATTCTTGCCTGTGGTTCGAAAATGCAGTAAGCAAGCCAAGTTATTTCCTTAACAGCAGGGCAAAGAGCCAGATGAGGAGATGTGAAGGGGGTATCGTGCGTGCCAAATTTTGAAATGGGGAGGGACAGTTCAACTTGAAAATTAGTTTTCGGAATTCTGCCATTTAACTTGGCTCGAAGATTGAAAAAATGAATGAAAGAAGAAACGCAGTCAGGTAGATGTCTCTCGTTTAAGAACATAAACTTCTTTAACCTCTGCCATGTAGCTCGTCAAAAAGATATTTCAAATATATCACCTGGATCGGTATATGGCAATAATATAAAAGTGATATGTTTATTCATGTTACCTTTTTCAATCATTTCTCCCTTAAGCAAGGCAATACAGCCACTAAGACTCAAAGCCTTTCTGATAAATTAAGGAGAGAGAACAATAAAAGTACGGGAACTAAGAAGACAGAAGATGACGATTGACATTGCATTTAAATTTTTGAATATCAAATTTGACTAGGAACAAGAAACAGGAAGATAGTTCCACAAGCGAGAAGTGCGATAATAGAAACTGTTAGCATGGAACTTACGGTTGAATTTAGCCATTTCAGCTGTAAAATGATGAGACCTTACCGCCAATCGAGTACTGCGCTTAAATTAATAAAATCTAGGTATCATAGACTAAAGTAATATTTATTTTGATATTATAGAAAAATGTGGCACAAGGCCAAAAGGGCGCAGAGTAAGGCTTGTCTCCAATCTGTCTTATCTTAAATTTAGCTAACCACAATTACTGACTCAAGCATAACGAAGTATTCGTTAAACCAAAACAATTCTTACTTACCATTCTTACTAATTCCATTCTTACTAATTCCATTCTTACTACTTAGTTTTTTGTTCGTGCCTACGGGCTCGGAATGCACCACGTAAAAACTAACTTTGTGCCACATCCTGTTTTGTGGGGAGGGGTCTCGATTAAATACCGAGGTTTCACCGATTACGGAGGTCTGCTGAAGCAAGTTTCCTTTAGTAAGAAGTAAATTCTGTTGAGAGTAAGAAATGTTGCGTTGTGGAAAAAGAAGTCTCGGGTTAACCATTATCTTTCACGCATAAGCGAAAAAACTAACCTCCCCCCGCCCCCGACTTGACTGTTAGTGCTCACATAACAACCGCCTTTAGTCACTCTACCTTCGGTTGTTCCTCACTTTGTATAGAATGAACATCAGTAAAAAAAAAATAATAATCTGTAAAATGATTAAGATTAAACAATCATTACTTATTATTCAGTTGTTGCGGCATTCACCCAGGATCGGTTGGGTTGACTTCGTCCAACGAATCAGTCACATCTCGAAGGACCTGCAAATTCATTAGAGTTTCAGTGGTAATTTGGATTCACAAGCGGGTCCCAAACCGTATGTATACGTACTTTAGGATAGTTCGAAACTGGTTTGATTCAGAGTATTCCTTCTTTTTCAATCGTTGCCAACCAAGGCTAAATGGCCCAATCTGTCCTATTTAACCCATAGCTGGGGGAAGAGACGGATTCATATCTTTCCCAAGGGTAGCACATCAGTGAATGTAGCGGAATCGACTCGAATTCGAACTTAAAAATAAAGTCATGTATTAAAATCCTTAATAAATTACTTTTATTTGTTTATAAAAAGTCGACAAAAAAATTGATTAGTTTGCATGTCGTTGAATTGATCTCAAATAATATCCATGAATAATTTAAAAAGTTACGTTTTAAAAACCTTCCTTGATAAATTATTTTTATTCGGTTTTAAAATCCTTTTATTTTTATTTGTTTATAATAAGTTTTTAGCCACCCTTAATTACAGCAATTTTGGCTTGTATAATAACGTATATTCTTTTTTCAGACAATACCGTGTTTGTATCAAGCTACTCGCGTCTATGAATGGATACTTACCTGGCACAGGATCGCTTCTCGGCCTTTTGGGCTAAATTCAAAGTGTAGTATATGTTCGCAGATAACAGAATACTCGCTGAATGGTCGCCTTTTTGGCTGGGATTCGTACCTGCGCTGGTAGTATCACGGCTACGTCTAGCTATGACCAGCTCTGACCGGCTCTGACCAGCTTGGACAGGCTAGGACCAGCTAAGACCAGCCAAGACCAGTCAAGACCAGCTATGACCAGCTCTGACCAGCTTGGACCAGCTAAGACCAGCTAAAGCCAAATCCCAGCGGCCCGGGTGAAAACTCGGGTCCACTCCCCCTCCCTTCCCACATTAAACAACCGACCTTGTGTCACATCCTGGCCCTGTGGGAGGTCAAGTAAATACCTACTCTCGTCTATGAATGATAGTTGACTTATATTTTGCAATGAAAGTTCGCGCAAGTAAGGAAATTGGTGAATTTCAACGAGGACAAATACTAGGATGGCATCAATGTGGCAAGAGAAATTGCTAGGTTTTTTCCCAGTTAATCGTCAAACGGTTAATAATATTGTCAAGAAATTTAATGAAGATGGCTATTAGCGTGTGGAACAACGTTTAGGAATACCAAGCATGGTGTCTGAGTGAACATAAAGGGTGCTGAAGATGGAATTCATCAGAAACCGTTGTCAGAGCGTCAAAGATGTCGCCAACATCATGGAAATGTCGCTATAAGCCGTGAGAAAGTCTCTAAAAGAGCTAGGCTATCAAAGAAGCCCTTGATTTCACGGGTTAACAGGAGCAGGCGTATGGACTGCAGTCCATACGCCTGCTCCTGTTAACCCTTGAAATCAAGGGCTTCTTCGACTGGGCGAATGAATTCGAGAACAAATATTATGAAGTTTGTAATTTGGTCAGATGAAGGTAAATTCTGCCAATATTTGATTATTACTTTTCTGATCGTTGCAAAACGATGTGTTGAAGAACGATTTCTTAAACGTAAACTAGATTGAAGAATTTCTCGAAAACATTTTCACGTCAAACCTGTGGAATTTTACTGAAAACTTATCGAAGACCTGCCGGATAACTGTCAACAGTCAGTTAAGTGCCATGTGTGATACACGCTTAGACGATCATGTATCTTTCGATGCACGAATGACGAGGCAGATTTTTCCCGCAGTAGCTTGCCATTTCTTTCTGTGGTTGACCAGTTGCCATCCAAGGCTATGGAACTCAGTCTGTCCTCCTATTTACCCATAGATGGTGGGAGAAGAAGAGGATTCATACCTTTCCCGATGGTATTAGCACGTAAGTGAATGTAATGAATGCGACTGGAATTCGAACTCGGCTCTCCGCTTCCTCAATCCGAGCTGCAATCCACTAATCCACCGTGCAACAGATCATTGCAAATAATAGCAAATAATACGGTTGTGTAGTGGTTGTACTTCATTCTTTTTTGCCATTATATATTCGCCATTATCTGTAAAAGTGATCCGACAGGAAATGGTAAAAAAAAACGAGAAAAAAAGCACTAAACATCAATTATTCGAAGACAGAATGCATATTTGTTAGCAAAAGGGGCAGACCAACATGCAAATTACAAAATGGAGATACCAAAATTAAGCTAGAACAACAATTTAAAAACGTAAGAAGTATTTTAACAGAGGGCAGAAAGCGCGATACCCAAATCCGAAAGCGCATTGTAATATGCCTTCCAAAAGCTAAGCAAAATATTAAAAAACAGTAAAATTTCGTTTGAAACAAAAAAAAAGATTACTGAACTGTTAAGTAATATCAATCCTCCTATGTGACAGTGAATGTTGGATAATATCCACAGAGATGAAGAAAAGACTTGGCGAAACAGAAATCTGATTCTACAGAAGGATGTTGAGGATACTATGTACCAAATATATAAGAAACGGCGAAGTTTTAGAAAAGATGGAAACTAAAAGGACACTTATACTTAACATCAGGAAGAGACAGTTGAAATTTCTAGGGTTCATAATGAGGAAAGAGGGCTTGGAAAACATAATACTCACATGACAGTTAAGACTGAAGGAACATGGGGAAATAACGCATAACCTACCTAGCGAGCTTGAGGGAACGAATGGCGGAATAGGGTTTAGAAGACACAACAAAATGACAAACTTAACTGAGAACTACGAGGTCAGGAAATTGCAGAGAGCCATGATCGCCAACGTCCTGAAGAAGGAAGTATAAAAACAAATTACTTATGACTCAAACTTTTTTGATCGAGTCCTTAACTGATTTCTGTTTTTGTTTCACGTATTAAATTTAAAATTAATGAAATTCAAAGCAAATCATTAGCTTTCTATTTCCTTTGGACTGGCGCACATTTCGGTGAGAGGTTAAAAAAAAAGTGCTGAAAAGTTCCCGGCCCGACGAAGTTTTGGTTTGGTATGTTTTGTTTTACGGTGTCGGAGTTAGCTCCTCAACAGTTCTTTAATCCTTCAACAGGGGTCTCTCTCTCCCCTGGCTATAAATACTGGCTGACCCTTCTCTCTCTCTCTCTCTCTCTCTCTCTCTCTCTCTCTCTCTCTCTTTTCCGACTTAGGCCTTGGGCCGTTACCATGCGCGGAGATGAGGTAAAATCTCTCTCTTTTTCACTTAGGACAATATGTGACCTCTGACAGATACAGCGTTTCCCAAATTCTGGGAACGCGCTAAGAACAATACACGTACGTACGAACACTCACAACACACACACATAATTTCTCCATACAAACTCTATGTAACAGTCCATGTCTTTGTTTAACTTGTTTTGTTATTAATATATATTTGTTTACCCATGTATATCGGTCTTGTTTGTTTTCTTTGTCTTCTTTGGACTCAATTCATGTCCGACATTCTCATGTAGCTGGACCGGCCAGCAGGAAATTTTAACCTTCTGATATCTCTTCACATCTTCATCCCCACGGTCCGCTACAACGGTATATCAATCTCAATGGGTCATTTAATGCCGACAAGATTTTTATTGTTGGTACTATTTTTTTTTTAAATGTATTGCTGGTAATATTTTTTTTCAAAAATCTATTGCTGGTAATAATTTTTCTTCAGAAAATTATTGCTGGTAGTAATATTTTAAAAAGTATTTCTGGTACTAAAACCTACATTTACACTTTCATGAAGTGTTTTGACCCCAGTTTGGGGGTTAACTATTTACCCATAGCTGGGACCCTAACAGGTGCTAGCACCCCGAGTCACGCTCCTCGAAACCTCCTGATCAGAGGCCTTGCTGTAGGATGTAGTTTATCGTCATACCCAGGACGGTGGATGACTTGTTAAGATGTTTGGAACGGGATGGTGGGAAACAATCAGAAATCTTTCGTATTTTACATTGGAACGCCTTTGTGTTCGGTTACACAAGCCAAGATACTCATGGGACATTTTAAAAATCTCTTTATATCTTTTATATCCGTCTTTGTTCTTGAGTCCGCGTCGTTTGTCTCCGATTACCTCAGTGAGGACGAAAGCCTTGCATAAAACGTTCTTCACATTACGCGAACTATTACATTCAATTAGCACACATAATACGCCCGTGACAAATTATACACTGAGAAACATTCGGATTATTTTAGAAATATTTTCAAGCAACTGATCCACGTAGCAGAGCACTATTTCTCAGGCTTACACACACACACACACACACACACACACACACACACACACACACACACACACACACACACATATATATATATATATATATATATATATATATATACATACATATATATATATATCTTTCTGTTTGTCTCTCTTTCTGTTGCAATCTTCTGTATCAAGATTTCGGATTAAACAGAGCGTAGAAAATACCTATATTTTCATATATATATATATATATATATATATATATATATATATATTAGGCTCATATATATATATATATATATATACATATATATATATATATATATATATATATATATATATATATATGAGCCTAATGAATGATAAATAATTAGATAGATATCTAAACATAGATAGATAGGTATTATCAATTTTTAAATATCAAGAACAGTTATGTCAAAATGTTAAAAGTTTTGTGACGCGTTTCATATGTTAGAAATTATTCGGTATATATTTCTTTCTTTCTTTCTTTTTTCTTTCTTTCTTTCTTTTTTCCTTATTTCTTTCTTTATTTATTTTTCTTTCTTTCTTTTTTCTTTCTTTCTTTCTTTCTATCTCAGTCTGTTTATATCTATCTATCTATCTCAGTCTTTTAATATCTATCTATCTCAGTCTTTTAATATCTATCTATCTATCTATCTATCTATCTATCTATCTATCTATTTCAGTCTATTCATATCTATCTATCTCAGTCTTTTAATATCTATCTATCTATCTATCTATCTATCTATCTATCTATCTATGTCCCTGTGTCTATGTCCGTCTATTCACATCTATCTATCTATCTATCTATCTATCTATATATATATATATATATATATATATATATATATATATATATATATATATATATATTATATGCGCGGTACTTAGTGGAAAGTACTCAATATCTGTGATAGAGCTAAAATATTCTGTTGTATAGATATGAATTTGTAACACTGGGTTTCACTCTTTTGCCATCATCAGACAAACTCTCTCTCCCCCCCCCTCTCTCTCTCTCTCTTTGCTCCTGAAAAAATTATTTCGGTTGAGCTCTCTGGGGAAAAAGTGTGGGTTTGTAAACAGTGACTATTACGGCTAATAATGCATGACTGTTCCGTAAATCGAATCGAGTTCTCTCAGTCACTGTGTGTTTATCTAAAAATAAATACGCTTAAAGTCACCTTCTTCCCTGCCGTGCGCCAACGGCTTAGGGGTAAAATCTTCAACTGACGCCAATTCAGCCGGATTTCGATCCTAGCTACAGGCAATCGGACATCTAGCTACACTGATGATATGTGATACAGCGAAACAGTCTGCCTGTGGATGAATATATATATATATAGAGAGAGAGAGAGAAAAGGTAGTGTGGTAGTTAGCTAAGTACATAGTTTTCTATCTAGGTAGCTAGATAGTTAAATGATAGTGTGATATGCATATATAGATAGATATGAACATATATATAGAGAGAGAAGTAGTTCTATACATAGATTAGAGAAATATAAAAAATATTCTTTCATTTGACGTTAGAATGCCTGGACATAAGTTTGTGGAAGCCACAATGTTCAGGCGGATATGTTTTAATGACATTTATATCTTTTACGACTGTAGTTGTTCTAAAGTTTCAACTGTTTTACTACTTTCCTGGCAGTCCATACAGAAACATGCAAATGTATCTGGAAATATTTTAAGAAAAATGTCATTATATATATATATATATATATATATATATATATATATATATATATATATATATATATATATATATATATATATATATATATATATATTCATACTTTTATTTTTATATATACCTGATATCGAGCAATTTAACTCATAAATATAGCATACCTTAAAACTATATATATATATATATATATATATATATATATATATATATATATATATATATATATGCAGAGCCCCGTGTAGTGTTTTGTGACCCTCGTTATCTTATCAATATTTGCTTCTTTTCTGCCTACATTACAAATTAAACTGAGCACAACTTCTTTTTCTAAGCGTTTCACCCCCGAGCAAGGCGGGAAGCCACTAGCAGGCAAGGGGTTACAGAGAGTTGGAGCGAGAGCAAATAGGAGTGATATAGGAAAGGATGAAGAGAAGGATAGGGGATAGATCAGGGCATCTGCAGACGTCGATTGACATTACATTTGAATAGTTGGAGATTATAAGTATCAGGGAAACAAGAAGAGTGGAGGGAGTTCCACAGGCGAGAGGTGCGAGACATGAAGCTATTGGAGTAGAAGAGACGGCTACATTTAACAGTTTCGACAGTGAAAGGGTAAGAGCGAGATGCCAGCCGAGTTGAACGCTTAAATTCATGAAGTCTGGGAACCAGCGAAAGCAGCTCATCGGAGCAGTTACCATTAAAGTATTTGTAAAAAAGACAGAGGGGGGCGACGGAACGTCTCTGAGAGAGCGACTGCAGACGGGATGCCAGATCAGGGCCAATTACATTGCATATCCGTCTCTGGAACGTATCAAGAACCTTGAGGCAAACAGAAAGGGCACCGGACCATATATGGCAGCAATACTCCATGCAAGGGCGAATGGTTCCTTTGTAGATTTGAAGGATCGATTCCGGCGAGAAAAATTTCCTGGCGTGGCACAGGGAGCCAACTTTACTTGCGTTGGACGAAGCTATTGACTCAATGTATTTGTTCTACTATTCTAATGGGGGCAGGGAACTGATTATTAAAGGGTAAAAAAAGCTCTACATCAAATTCACTATTTTTTATCGATAATGTTGAACGTGTTAAAACATTTAACTTTTTAACAAGAAAAATCTCAAAAAAATCTGATGTTAAGCAAAACGCATTGTTGATTTATTTAAATTTGAAATGCTTTATTCTGACATATTTGTAAATTGTATTTATTTTCAGTTCCTCAGGTTGAATTTTACAGATGACATTTATATGATCCATTATTGTACATAATTTGGTTACAATAACATTTGTTTTTTTATATGAAGACTACTTTATAAAAATTGAGATGTAGTAAGGTGGGGGCGCTGTATCATAGATTCAGTTTGGCTCCACTAGAACCTTGCACCGGGCCACATGCATATATAGTGGGGGGGGGGGAATAATTTTTAGTGAAGCTTTTGCTTCTGAAAAGGAATTTCCTCAAGCGAATAAAAATGTTTTATAGCAAAATTGGGGAGAGAAAAAGAAATCGAATCCGGAATATAAAGAGAAATGGGCGGTGATTTTGGGGGGATGTATGCGGCCCGGGGGGTGCGGCCGGGGGGTGCGAGAACGAAAGAAGCTAGCACGTAATACATGTATAACCAATTCCTACACTGCCGTGCTGAATGGACATTAGTGGTGTGTGCTGACATTTGGTTAAGATGGCGGGTTAAAATGGAGGGTTAAGATGGGGGTTAAGAGAGGGGTAAGATGGGGGTGGTAGGATGGAGGGTTAAGATGGAGGGTTAAGATGGGGTTAAGAGGGGGGTAAGATGGAGGGTTAAGATGGGGGTGGTAGGATGGAGGGTTAAGATGGAGGGTTAAGATGGCGGTTAAGAGGGGGGTAAGATGGAGGGTTAAGATGGGGGTGGTA
>OZ038506.1:742500-767500 GCA_964036315.1 Acanthosepion esculentum
ATATATATATATATATATATATATATATATATGATGTTTGCAGTAAATTGTTGCCTACTCAAGTATAATGTTGTTCGAGGAACGCTCAGTATCACTTTTAAACTCTTCAGAATTAATAAAGTATTTCCTCGAAATAGATGTTTCCATCATCTTTCCAGATGGAGCAAGGTAAGGAGAGTACAGGTGGAAGAGACAAAAATTGATTCTTTTCAGATGACTGCCAATATGTTGTCCTATCGTGTAAGAGCAACCCAGCTTGCTTTATATATTCCTACATTAATATAGTTATAAGATATGCTATATTTATGGAAATAAGAGCTCAGTATCAGAGATATAGCGTATGGAAACATAAAAGTAAGGTCTGAGGCGAACACCGAGTGGCAACAGTCTGTTTTGTCAATTTACGTACTGAAGATTGCGACTGTCACCGGTCGTTATTGAACTAAGTGTATATATATATATATTTAAAGACATTTATATATATTATGTTTAACGTTCTTTTTATAGATACAAGTATTTAAGCAAATGCTCTGTTTTATAATAAACAGTATTAAATAACATTTACCGGCCTGAATGTCCGAGAAATTTTCATAGAAAATTTTCGCTCTCCGATATATATATATATATATATATATATATATATATATATATTTATATTTTCATAGAAAATTTTCGCTCTCCGATATATATATATATATATATATATATATATATATATATATATATATATATATATATATATATATTCTATGAAAATTTCTCGGACATTCAGGCCGGTAAATGTTATTTAATACTGTTTATTATAAAACAGAGCATTTGCTTAAATACTTGTATCTATAAAAAGAACGTTAAACATAATATATATAAATGTCTTTCAATAAATTGTCGGACTATGTCCAATTCAAAAAAATATATATATATATATATATATATATATATATATATATATATATATAGAGAGAGAGAGAGAGAGAGAGAGAGAGAGAGAGAGTTTTTATGTTTATACGTTCTTTTCATAAAATAATGTCTTAAAATAATCGTCGGACTTTGTCCATTTCATAACGTGTGACGTCATTTGTTTACATTTGGATACGCATCGAGCAGATATGAATGTACGAGAGAAAATCATTGGAGAATTGTAGTATAAAAACAGTAAAATCGACCTTGCTAACCGAAACTATCCTCTGTGGCTCAATCGGTAAAAGGCACGTCAGGCTATATGATGGTTCCATATAGGATACAGGTTCGATTCCTGTCGGAGGACGCATATTTTCTATGACAATTTCTCGGACATTCAGGCCAGTAAATGTCGTTACTGCTCTCTATTATAAACAGAGCACTTCCTTAAATATTTGGATCTCTAAAAAGAAAGTTAAACATAAAAATGTCTTAAAATAATTGTCGAACTTTGTCTAGTTCATAATGTATATATATATATATATATATATATATATATATATACTCTCTGAAGGATGGGCGGACAAGTTCGACTGATGTTATCATATATATATATATATATATGATAATATCATTTGGTAATCCGTATGGATAAATCAAAAAGCATATATATCCAGAGAGAGCTCAATGTAAGAACAGAACAAATGATAATTATGAAAAGCAGAGACTTTAGAAAAACATGGTAATAATTTATTTCACAAAATCGATACTTCGGTCTCGTCTCATCAGACCAAAATCAGTTTCAACAATAAAATAAATAGATTTTATTGTTGAAATTGATTTTAATTATATACATATATATGTGTGTGTGTGTGTGTGTGTGTGTGTGTGTGTGTGTGTGTGTGTGTGTGTGTGTGTGTAGATATATATATACAGGGCGTATTTTTTAAATATATACATACATACATATATATATATATATATATATATATATATATATATAGTTTACGTTCAAATCCCGTAAAATCTCCCTTGCTAAGGAAACCACAGTGTTGTTGACAGCCAGGGCTCCATACTCATCAATGGAGTCTTTCGGGGTAAAGAAGGAGGAGGAGGAGGAAGAAGAATGTGTGTGTGTGTGTGTGTGTGTGTGTATGTGTGTGTGTGTGTGTGTGTGTGGTAAGTTTAGTTTAGTATGCCACAAGCTCATGTTGATAGGAAAGAAACTGTACAGTTTGACGAAATTGAAAGAGGAATAATATCTTTTGATCATATATTGGTCATGTAGCTTTGTCTGCAGACTTTATATCTATAAAAAAAGAGTGAAAGAAAAAATCCAACTGCCATTTTGTCAAACACTGTCTTCTCTTCCTTTCCAAAAAGAATAACTGTCTTCTCGGCTCCTTTCACATAAAAGATCTGGAAGATGTTTTTCTCTCTTATTCAGGTCGTTACTTATTACAGGTTAAACGTTCATGCATGACTTGACAATTACAGCTGTTTGTTCAGTGTAGCGTGCATAGAGGAATGTTGAAAATCACTGCACCTTATTAAGATGACCTCGCGACCATCAGCTGGCATCTGATCCCAATACGATATCATCACGCCATGGTGATATTAAAAACGGCATAGTTGGCATGATATCTTTTAAGCATCTAACAAATATATTTCTTGGGCTTAAAATGTTCGTACTTTACTGATAAAAATATTACTCGATCAAGAAGAGTGAGGCTCGGTTTTCTAGCTTTTGATGTCTTGAAGGAATTTGACAGGGTTTGGCACGCTGGACTTCTTCAACAATCTCAAGGGCTACGAATTATACAGGAATATTTGGCTTCATCCAATCATTTCTAACAAATCGTGTAATAAAAAATTTGAATGATCTTTTTTACGTAGGTCATGGGAGTAGGAAGACAATTGGATGCAAAATATTGCGTAACATAAATTGATCTGGTATATCAAAGGCGATTACCTGCAGATATTTGCAAAATGGAAGAACTGAAACATTCTCTTCTCCAGTATACAATGTCTGCTGAGTTGTCGCTTCTGTGATGAAGATTACCCCTGGCAGGAACTTTGAACAAGATGGACTTAACTTCTTTTTTGAACAGATTTTAACTTCCTCCGTAACAAAGCAACTATTTGCAGTGTGTCTGACGTAGCCCAACACTCAGAATTGCTGGTTTGAATTCAGATTTATCCATCTCCTAGACCCGTTGCCAACCAAGGCTATATAGACCAGTCTGTCTTGCTATTCACTCATATAATTTGTACGTAAGTGAATGTAAGAAACTCGACTGGAATTTGAACTCGGCCGTTATCCTTTATTAAATAATTGCAAAGGCGGCCCTGTTGTATTTTTAAAATGATCAATTTGAAGGTACGTTTTAATGATTTGCGGATACTTATTAATAATTTGGGGGTACGTTTTAATAATTTAAGGGTACGTTTCCCTTCTGATGATTATTGATTTTCTTTGCAAGTTGCTTAATATCAGACTCGATAAATTTTGTATTGAAATGAGTTTAGATTAGTCCCCTCTCAGACACCGTATGCCTCATAAATTCAAAAAAAAATCTTCAGTAAGGGAAAGGGCAAGAATATTTGTTGTGTACATGGGAAGGGAACATCGTGCCTGTATATGACAGTGATGGTCTGACCCATTTCGATCGGCAATGTTTTCTCTCGAAGATTTCCCTCAGTCTGGACGACCAACTTTGGCAATATTGACGGTTGTTGAGTAAAATCCTAAACAAACTGCACGAGAATAAGCCAAAAAGGTTCAATACATGTCAATCGAACTTGGAATATTATCTAAATTTTGTGAACTATATATATATATATATATATATATATATATATATATATATATATATATGTATATATATAGATATATATTTGTATATATATATAGATATATATATGTATATATATAGATATATATATGTATATATATAGATATATATATGTATATATATAGATATATATGTATATATATAGGTATATATATATGTATATAGATATATATATATATATGTATATATATATAGATAGGATTGCTATATACGTAATAAATTCCAATAACCAACAATTATTATTCTTAAAAGAGTGCTCAATACAGAGTAGAGCAGATATAATTATTTATTTAAATATTATAACGTAAATATGTTATAAAATCACTACAAAGATAGCCATTTTGTTTCAACACTTCTGGTGTCTTATCAAGTGATGATGTTGAATGTAGAATTTTATAACATATGTAGTGATTTTATAACATATATATATATAGATATATATATGTATATATATATCTATGTATGTATATATACAGATATATATATATGTATATATATATATATATATATATATATATGCATATAGATATATATGTATGTATATATATATATATGTATATAGATATATATGTATATATATAGATATACATATGTATATATATGTGTGTGTGTATATATACATATATATATATTTATATATGTATAAATATATATACTCAAATACAGGAACCTACTAAAAATAACGTTTAAAGTAATAGAAATATGTCGGATTAAAAAATATAAAACGTTAATTATATATATATATATATATATATATATATATATATATATATGTACGAGGGTCATTCAATAAAATAAGGTGAACTTTTCGGTTTAAGGACTAATACCTTCTATAATACTTCTAATAATTCTAAAAAAAGTAAGCTTCTATCTGTATTAGAAGTCCTTATACCGAGAAAATCACCTTATTTATTGAATGACCCTCGTATATACGTACGTCTGTAGGTATTCATGTGTTTTGTCTTCATTGTTTTATGTTTGTGGGTTCTGGGTCATTTACCGGGGATACATGAAACAGCCTTTTCTCCATATACTGTATATTCGCTATAAAATGCGTAAGTGATATTGTTGTTCTCGTACGTATCAGTCTACCAATATAGAGTCTCTTCTGGTATTTCAAGTTTTGCGGTCAGAATGAAAGACTGTAACATCTTTATGCAGTTTTTGTACGGTGCGTTGACGAAAGGAAAAAAACCAGCACACAAATTGAAATTTTTGTGTAACTAGAAGATTTTGAAACACGCGTCTTGAAATTGTCACAGTATTCAGTAACTGTCAAAGTTATCGCTAACATTTTTGTCGAGATTCACAAACTCTACGTTTCGTTCAATGTCGCAAACCAATCGGGGAAATTTGAATCAGCCAATTTGCTTAGAAAACACTTTAACAAAAATGCTACTTCGCGGTATAATAATTTTATTTTATAGGATATAAATAATATAGAATAATATAAATAATATTAAAAAATATTGTTCGCCATAAAGGCGAAGAATATTTTTTAACATTATTTATATTATTCGGACTATTGTCCTCGTCTTTGTCGCCATATTTATTGCAATGTTTCGGCGACCACATATGGAGAGAGAAGGGAGATCACCACCCTCTGTGGGATCAGGTTGAGATCATAGACAAAGAACAGCATTGGAAAATTCGTAAACTTAAGGAATCAGCACATATGCTAGGCCATAAAAATCTCCTGAGCCGACCAAGCATAGAAATAAATACAATATGGAAACCAGTAATAAGGAGTGCCAGAGAAAAGCGATAATAACAAAGTTGCAATATGAGCTCTGGTAAAAACATGTAAATGATAACAGCAAAAATTGCAATATGAGCACTGGTAAAAATGGTTGCTGAAGACATTAGGTTTATAATACCCAGAAATGCATACACAGATGTCCTCAAGGACACATGGCACAGTGGATAAAGGCGTTGGTTAGATGACAGGACCCAAAGAGTGTGAGTTCAATACCCGGTTAAGTGGAGAACTTTCAGAGGAAAATCAACAGGAGATAACTGATAACTGACATCCATTAAACATGGCACGTGGAACTAGAACAGTCTACCCCAGTTAGCGAAATTAAGGGTTCAGTTCGACATCCCAACCACCTAAAGGAGGCCGGAGTGTACAACGGCCGAAACGTTGTAATAAATATGGCGACAAAGATGTTAATTTCCCTCTGAAAGTTCTCCACTGCCTTAACCGAGTATTGAACTCACACTTTTGGGTCCTGTCACTGGATCTAACTAACGCCTTTATCCACTGTGCCATGTGTCCTTGATGTGACAAAGATGAGGACAATCGTCCGAATAATGTAAATAATGTACATAATACTTTATCTCAGAAATATAGACAGGTTCCATTGGAACGTGAAACACTGTGATCTACTGATCCAGCGGTACGAGAGTTAATGGTAGTATCATTAGTACACAAGAGGATAGAATGTTCTTGACCTATTTTCTGGAGTGAGGGGCCCATTCAGAAAGTATTAAGAGAGGGCTTTTGCGACAAATAGATGAGGAAAAGGGTTGGTCGTGGCTGGGGCGCGGGTAGAATTCAAATGGATGAAGGAAAGAGGACATTTCAATAGAATTAGAATAATTGAATGAATGGGTAATCGGATTAAACACCAGTATTAACGACAAATTAGATACAGTCATGGCTAGCCTTTTACGACCAGGGGTCGCACCAGATACGGTTCATCATAAAGTAGGCCACACTACTAAAAAGTTTCAGGTAATTTTTCGTTACAGGTACCTCAACTATTTCTCTATGTGTGGCTTACAGTTGTATCACATTGAAGCACCAGTTCTCATCCTATCACCAAAGTTAATCAACGTCGAGCCTGGTCAGTACCTCGATCGGTGACTGTTTAGAATACCATGTGCTGTAAGCTTAGATGTGCGGTCGATGGAAGGAATAAAGACTCAGAATTGTTAATCGGAGAGCCGAGTTCGAATTCCAGTCGGGTTCGTTATATTCACTTATGCGCATATATGATTTGGAAAGTTATGAAGTCATCTCTCACCTTCCAAGTATGGGTTAATTAGTAAGAGTTGAAGCACTAAAACCTTATTATCTCCCCCCACCACTAAAAAATGATTTTTACAATCTAAAAATATTTCCTGGCTTTAAATAACCTGAAAAGGGTTGATAAGCCGTAAAAAACGAATCAATCAAATTAATAGATATCCATACAGGTAAGCAGAAATGGGGGTTGATTTTTTTCTCTTTCAAGAAAACATTTTTACTTGATTAAAAGATTCGAGTCTACATATGTTATTATCACTGATGACAGAGCGTGAGTAAACACACGTCAATGTGTTCGATTTGCTCATAAGTTATTGATTTGAAAATAGAAAAAATATAATGAAAGATATATTTTTCTCTACAGAAATGAATGTTTCCTGTTTCTAAAGCAAGAGATGAAAATCCTGAAACCTTCAACAAAAGGTGACGAAGAAAAAAAAAACATTGTACATAAACATTGTAAACATTGTGTGTGTGTGTGTGTGTGTGTGTGTGTGTGTGTGTTGTGGTTATGTACGAGAAACTGTGAGTGAACAAGTGAGACATGGAAGGAAACAAATAACATTTTCATAAACTTTATTTCCCTCATGAATGAAGGCGTACTCTTCAGAAAAACAAACGGGTCGCCTTATGCTCATGAATAAATTTGAAAGAAGCAATATATATATATATATATATATATATATATATATATATATATATATATATATATATATTAAAAAGAAGAGAGGTACCGCAAACGTTTTTGGTTGTAATGTGGATTTTTAAAAAAAAAAATATTATCCTTTATTTTTCATAATTTTACAACACGTGTTTCTGGTCTCGCGACCGTCTTCAGGTAAAGGGTGGAGATTTCCACATATTATTAAAAATAATTGATTTTTTTTTCCTTTATGTCTTAAAACGTTAAATATTCTCGATACGAGACATTCTCTGTTTTTGTGTTGGTAATCCGAAAGCCATTCGGATTACCAACACAAAAATAAAGAAAAACTTTCTAGCACGGCACGGTGATTCAACTTTCCTTGCAGTAGATGCAGCTATTGATTCGATGTAGTCGCGCCACTAAGTCAATTGAAAACGGGAGGCTAAGAAGGCGAAGTGTGTTGCTCTCCCGGAGTCTAGCGTTAGCAATGCTTATGGCAGACGGAACTGTTTCTATGGTGGTTAAAACAGAGCAGTTTTGTTTCGGAAGCATTGAAATTTACACCCACTTCCTGCCCCAATTAAACACTTAGAGTAGAGGTCCTTTTCAAGAGCAGCAGCCAAGTTTAATGTGTCTGCCCTACTATTGAGACAGGAGTAAATGGTTGTGTCATCTGCATAAATGCCTACTTGGATACTGATGGTATCGGGAAGATATTACGCAGCAATGGGTTAATTTCATTATTATTATTATGATTATTATTATTATTATTACTGAATATATGATAAAAATCTTTAGGAAGAGAAAGTCTCTCTGGGAGAAAGTAAACTATCAAATTAACTGCATTTGAGGCGATTCTTCGAAATCCAGAGAATCACCCAAATATTTGGCCTCTTGTCTATCGATGCATAATAGATTATAAGAAAATGATCAATAATGCTTTTTATATATATTTACCTTTTCGTCATTGTTTATTTATTTTAGGGTAGCAAAATAATCATGTTTTCGGGAAAAAGAGTTTCACTGCAGCAGATTTTGATCAGAAATAATGAAACATAAGCAGCCGATAAGAGGAGCGTTTAGATTATTTCAGAAGAAAAATGTCTGCTTTAGAAGACAAAGAATTTCTTTAGCAAATGTCGGTAAAGTGGATAATTATTTATGGGCGATACACTTCTTTCTTTCTTTTCTTTCTTTCTTCATTTTCTTTCTTCCTTTCTAGCCACATTTTTTCTTTCTTTCTTTCTTTGTTTTTCTGTCTATCCTCGTTTTTTCATTCTTTCTTTCTTTTCTTATCCTCCATTTTCTTTGTTTCTTTCTTTGTTTCTTTCTTTCTTCTGTCCTTTTTTCTTTCTTTCTATCCTCCTTTTTCCTTTCTTTCTTTTGCTTTATTTCTGTCCTCGTTCTTTTTTCTTTCTTTCTTCCTTTCTTAATCCTATATAATTCTTTCTTTCTTTCTTTCTTCCTTTCTCTCTTTTTTCTTGTTGTCCTCCTTTTTCTTCATTCTTTTTTATTTCTTTCTTTGTCTCTTTTATTGCTTTCTTTCTTCTTTCATTTTATCCTCATTGTTTCTTCCTTTCTTTCTTTGTATACTCCTTTTTTCTTTCTTTCTCTCCTCCTTTTTCTTTCTTTCTTTCTCTCTTTCTCTCCTCCTTTTGCTATTTCTTTCTTTCTTTCTTTCTTTTTATCCTGCTTTTTTCTTTCTTTTTTCTATCCTCCTTTTTTCTGTCTTTTATCCTCTTTTTTAATTTCTTTTTTCTATGTTTTTTCTTTCTTTCTGTCATTATTTGTCTTTCTATCCAACTTTTTACTTTCTTTCTTTGTATCCTGTATATATATATATATATATATATATATATATATATATATATATATATATATACAGGATACAAAGACAGAAAGAAATATATATATATATATATATATATATATATATATATATATATATATATATATATACAGGATACAAAGAAAGAAAGAAATATATATATATATATATATATATATATATATATATATATATATATATATATATATATATATATATATATACACCTGTACATAACGAAGGCTCACAATCCCATGGTGATATTTATTTCATTAGAATCGAAAAATTCGATCCCAAATCTTCCGATCAAATCCATTACACATAAGGCTTTGTTCTGAAGATTTGCAAACGATTTTTTCGATTCTAATGAAATAAATATCACCATAGGATTATGAGTCTTTGTGTGCATAATAACATATATATGTGTATATCGGTGTCTGTTTATTAATTTTAATTTTAGGTCAGAGATTCGGTAGCGAATTATGCATCTGAAAATAATTCCTATTTATCTGTATCTCACTCATTTAAACCGTCATTTAACTCCTCTCTTTAAAACTTCTCTCTGTTAAATTTTAATCCCCACCTTCACCTTTAGGCCTTTTCTTTTCTTCTTTCTTCTATTACACCCTCTCTCTAGAACTTTCAGACATTTCCCTCTGACACTTGTTTCCCACTCCCACACAAACACACTCACTAAAATTTTGTTTTTTATACCAGATATATTTTCCGATTTTTTTTTTAATTTGCAGGTCTGATGAATTGGATCGGGAATACGATTCCAATGTAATAAATTATAACCATGGAATATTAGTGTTTGAGCTATTTATACTATATTATATTATATTATATTATATATATATATATATTATTTAAGAGAATAGATGATTTGTGTTAATTAATTTTTACTGCTCAAATTTTACAAATTACGAATATTTGTTCTCATCAGGTGGAAATTCCGTCAGAAATTGTCCGAATTTCCTTTCGGAAGAAAAGTACAAGAAATATGGTTCAGGTTTTCGACTTTCTTTGGGGTAGGAAGAGACAAATGGTAAGTTTCTTACTAGTGAGTGTTGTGGCGTTGTCTTTAATAATATTTGCCTTAAAGAATATCTGCTGTTTAAATATTCAGAATATATATATATATATATATATATATATATATATATATATATATATATATATATTGAAACAGGAGAACTCTTATGTAGCGAAGGAATCATATTTTTAAAAAAAATATTATAAGATAAGCTCTACTTCTGTATGGAGCACTGTCTTTTTGAAAATAAAAGCAAAAATACTAAAGAACTCCGGATTATTTACCTAAGGTGTTCTTTCCTATTTTCCAGCATACCTGCACACATACACACACACACACACACACACACACAAACACACACACACACACACACACATATATATATATATATATATATATATATATATATATATATATGAAAGTGAACATAGAAGTCAACATTTAGCGGCGACAAGCTGTTTCATTATAAACGCAATCGTCAGGCCACGATTGCGTCTAGCATGAAACAGACTGTCGCCTCTAAGTGTTTACTTCTATGTTCACTTTATTATATATATATATATATATATATATATATATATATATATATATATATATACAGATTTTTCTTTTTTATATTCACTTATTGGTGCATTTCTTTTGTTTTTTTCATAGTGCATGCGTGTATGCGTACGTATGGGCGTCTGCACCCATGCCCCCTCATGTTATAATTATATAACATAATTATAAAGTCGATTAATAATTATAATTGTTTTTAGTTCTCTGAAAAATAATCCGATATTAATTAAAAATTAGTTATAGTTTTATAAGTAATCAAGTATTAACGATAATTATTGTTTTATTTTTAAAAAAAAGGTATTAATTAAAAATCGTATTAATTTTCCTTTGGTTTAGGCTACTAATATACATATCGAGGAAAGATGGCTTGGAGAATTTGAAACTGTTGTGTCGGAAACCTACCACCCCTCTTGAAGATGAACTTGTCTGCGTCTAAAGACTTTAAATAGCGGCACGTCGAGAGTGCGAGAAGGTTCCTGGCTGAGCTAGTTAGAGACTACTCAGGCGACTTCTGTACCTTTTACCAAACTAATAAAACCCTTTTTATTGTTACGTGTTCTTTGTCGTTTGTCTCTACAAACCCCAAACCAACATCATAACAGAAACTCACAGGAGATACAACGTGTAACGTCATTCACTGTTTTTCCGTTGAAACATCGACTCGAGTAAACGTACATTAAAAGTGAAAAAATAAATATAATTGTAAAAGGAATTATTAATCACGAATGAAAGAATAAGTAAACCCGTATTCTAGAATTCACGCGTCAATAACAGGAACGCGAACGAAAGTAATAATATGGAAGAAATAAAAAGGAGAAAAGTAGGGCATGGAAAAAAATGTGGGATAAAAATTTCCAGTCGCAATATGAGTTGAACGAACGGAAAATATGTTATCAGCCTACCGGGGAAAACACATGAAAATTATCTGATTGGGGAAAGGAAGAAAAAAAAAACAAGGCAGAGAGAGAGTTTTCTTTCATCCTGTAGGCTAAAAGAAATGATAAAAAGTAGAAATAAAATAGAACAGAGACAAAATAAATAAAGATTGTTGAGTTGAAAAATTACAAGGCAAAGAATGAAGAGCAACGAATAGCGAAGTTTTAATTATTCTTTGAATTCTTTTCTTAAGATGGAAGGACGAAAGGACAATAAAAAAATAAAAATAGAAGCAATCACTCGTAAAGGTGCGTTCACCATCGGCACAAGAACGAGATGGCATGATTTGAAAAAGAATACATTTGAAATTAAGAGAATAATTATATCAAAGCAAAAGGGAAATGACTTTAAAGAATATGATGGGGAAAAGTGCGAAAAAGAAGCCTTTGAACATCATGAAAGACGTTTAGTCTCTTTCAGTTTTTAGCCGAAGTTAAAATATATCATCATTCTGAGTGCTTCTTTCTTTCTATCGCTTTCTTTCTTCATTTTCTTTTCTTTTCTTTCTTTCATTCTTTCTTTCTTTCTTTTGTTTTTTTCTTTCTTTCTTTCTTACAAAGCCATTATTTCGCTTTCTTTCTTTCTTTCTTTCTTTTTTCTTACGAAGCCATTATTTCGCTTTCTTTCTTTCTTTCTTTCTTTCTTTCTTTCTTTTGTTTTTTTCTTTCTCTGTTTCTATCGTTTTAATCCTTTCTTTCGTTTTTCTCCTCGGTTTCTTTCTTTGTTAATAGTTTCTCCTTTTTCTTTCTTTCTTTCTTTCTTTCTTTCTTTCAATTTTTCTTTTTTCTTTCTTTCTTTCTTTCTTTCTTTCTTTCTTTCTTTCTTTCTTTCTTTCTTCCAAAGCCATTATTTCGCTTTCTTTCTTTCTTTCTTTCTTTCTTTCTTTCTTTCTTTCTTTCTTTCTTTCTTTCTTTCTTTCTTACAAAGCCATTATTTCGCTTTCTTTCTTTCTTTCTTTCTTTTTTCTTACGAAGCCATTATTTCGCTTTCTTTCTTTCTTTCTTTCTTTCTTTTTTCTTACAAAGCCATTATTTCGCTTTCTTTCTTTCTTTTTTCTTACGAAGCCATTATTTCGCTTTCTTTCTTTCTTTCTTTCTTTCTTTCTTTCCAAAGCCATTTTTTCGCTTTCTTTCTTTCTTTCTTTCTTTCTTTCTTTCTTTCTTTCTTACCTACTTTTTATTTTGCTTCTAAAATCCTTTGTCTTCGTCTTGAAATTTTGAAACCATTTTCTTACATTATGCCCCGATTTTTTTTAACTATAATTTTTCGCTTCAACAGATAATGGATTGCAATTTATTGAGTATCTAATTTCAAAGCGAATTCCTTCCCACTCCATTTGTTTCCGACCTCTCCTCATTTCGACGAAAAGTTTTTTCTTTAATAATTAATCGACGTACGCTCCCCTGCATTCCAAACTCCGCCTCTTCCACACCTAAAGAATTTCTTGACCAAAGTCCACAGTTTTACGCTGAGAGTACAAAGACTTTCTGTGTAAATGAACGTGTTACTTGTAAAAGGCGGGAGATGCTCGAGGAAAATGAAGCCTTTATGCATATTTATTTGCGACAGTTGTTGAATTCACGCGTGTTTGAAACTGTCTTGAAAGGAGGTGGGCAACGGGTAGGATAATTGCTCTACTAAGTGGAGGGGGGTGTTCAGGTGGTGTAATGATAAAAGCCTTAGAAATCAAGCGAGCTGAGTTCGAATTACAGCTGTGTTCGGGATATTCACTTTCGTACCAGTACCCTTAGGAAAAGTATGAATCCATTTCTTCTCTCCCTCATTTATGGGTTAAATAGCAGGGCTGACTGGATTCTATAGATGTGCTTGGCAACCAGATTAGGAAATCGACAATAACTTAAAACCTGGTGGGGTACATACTTGAACTGAAACTAAGGTCTGCTCAGCATTTATGCAATATAAACCACAGGTCAGCTCTATGGGCATTATAGAGAAAACTTGGTCCTGAGCCGATGAACACGCAAGCAAACGGTCATTCATACTGAGGATGAGACGCCACCCTGATATAGAGTGTGACTTCGAGTCAAAAACAAAACAAGTGATTGTCAGTGGCCAGAAATGGATGTAAGCGTTACTCTGGGAATGTTACTATTACAAGGAGCGATGGATAAATTGTCGTCTAAATGACGCAAAAAGAAAAACAACACTGACATCTCATTTTAACAGATAGATTTACCAAAATGACACAAAATTATCTTGAAATACTAAAGAGTAAATTTATTCAATAACATCACCATTGACTTCAACCACGGCCTCCAGACGACTTCGGAATCTCCTGCAACTCTTCTGGGTGGTCTCTTTGTTTAAGTTGGTGAATGCTGCCATAATCCTTGCCTTCAGTTCATCTTTGGTGTGACAAGGAGATTTGTTGGTCTCTCGCTTAACTGCGCCCCACACATGATAATCAGGGAGGGGGTCCGTCTGGAAAGTTAGGCGGCTAGATGTAAGGATTGATGTTGTCGCAGAAATTGACTGAGTTCTGTTTGTGTGTCATGGTGCAGAGTTCTGTTGCCAGACAGCAGTCACCCTATTGACCCCCCGTGGCAGCACTACCTCCTCAAGGCACTTGATGTAGGCTTTCGTGTTGAGATTGAGGCCCTGCGGGAAGATTAATAGAGGCATAATGTCGCCGTCACTAGTGATTACTCCAAACACCTTCGTAATAATCATTAGACTCATCCAATTCTTTCCAAATCCTCTGCACTGTCCTCAGATTGATACTCTGAAATGTTCGTATTGGAGCTTCCGGTGTGAATGGTAAGCAAATTTCTGGAGAAGGAATTGCGCGTCATGTTGTTTTTTTTTTCTCATAGACGGCACCCAACTGATCTTACTACACTTTGCAGTCGGTAAAATAAAAAAAGCCAACGCGCATGCGCAACATTAAAAATATAAAATGGCAACAAATTTACGCACCGCATCCTGTACAGTGCGCATTCAAGTCGAAGGAGCTTTGCTTGATGATATAAGGAATGAGTGTGTCTGCTTTAAAAATCATCCTATAAAATCCTATAATGTAGCTAGGCTTGAACACCGCCATTGTTGAGAAATAAAGAAACTGAATCTTCTAGGACTTTCTAACTATTTGTGCCGACAAACAGACGTTTGATGGTATCATAACGGTGGCGTCCATTTCATGGTCTCATGGTTTGTTTCACGATTAATAAATTTGTGTTCAATAAAAATTACTCACTTTCTTTTACTAAAATCTTTTAAAATTCCCCTGCATCTTATATGCCATATGTAGGTATGGAGATAGTCGGCCGAAATTAACTACCTGACAATTTCTATCAGCTTAGACTTTAGAGTAACTTTCATATACCCATTGTCATTATTTAAAAGGCTATTATGCAGATTAAGTGTTATCATTGATAATATTCATTATATTAATTTCATCACGTTTAATATTAATTCTTTGTTTCACTAAAATTATGTGCAATAAATTCAAATTATATATTTGTAAAATAAATTTGTTTCATTAATATTTTTCTTACGAAAACATCGGGTCGCATTGGTATAAATACAATAAGAAATTTTATATCCTAATTATTCCAATAAGATGTTTACAAGACGCAGGTTGTACAGATCATATAAAGGATATAATAAAGTTTTTATAGGCTTCGTGTTCTTTTTTCCTATTATTTTTCGTTTAATTGTAATCATGGCTTGTTTAACCAAAATAATACCTCATAAATATAGCCTAGGCTGTACCATTTAATTTAACTAATTTTACTAATTACTAATTTCTTCTTGACTTGCCCTGATGAAATTGGGGTGCGTCATATACACACGTGCGTTATATATGCTGTCAAATACGATAATTCAATTAATTGTTGATCATTTTATTATTCACTTTGCAAACGTGATGTTTTGTGAACAAGCGTTCGTTTAGTGCTGAAACCAGAGAAAACCTCCCTTTCTGGATAACAGGCCCCTAGCCCCCCCCCCCCCCCGTGTACTAATTCTGTGCATAGTGCACGAGACAAAACTGAGCAAAAGATGTACCCTGGATTAAATTTTAGGGAGTGAGAAAAACCACTTAGCTGCTGCTGCTGCTGCTGCTGCTGCTTATATATATATGTTTTAAAGAGTTCAGCCGATGCAAGAGGATAATGCCACTAAGACGCAAGCGGGTTACAGGGGGTGAAAGAGAATAGGAAGACATTAGTGGGGATGATCGAGAAAGGAATAGGTTTCAAGAAGACAGAACATGGCGATTGAATGTTGAATTAAAGTCTTTGGCTTGACTACACTTCACAGATATCTCTCCCGAGTAAGACCCCCCCCCATAGAGGAGAACATGACTAAAGACTGTGTGTACACTATCCCATGCAGCCGCAGAAAGAAATATAAAGGAGAGACAGGCCGCCCCCTTAAGGTGAGGCTTCAAGAACACCAGAAAGCTGTAACACGAGGGGAAGTGGAAAAATCAGGCGTGGCTGACCACATATGGAGAGAGAAGGGAGATCACCGTCCCCTGTGGGATCAGATTGAAATCATAGACAAGGAACACCATTGGAAAATTCGTAAACTTAAGGAATCGGCATATATGCTAGGATACAAAATTCTCCTGAGCCGACCAAGAATAGAAATGAATACATTATGGGAACCAGTAATAAGGAGTGTCAGAGAAAACGATAACAGCAAAAGTTATAATATGAGTTCTGGTAAAAACATGAAATGATAACAGCAAAAATTGCAATATGAGCACTGGTAAAAAAGGTTATTGAAGATATTAGGTTTATAATACCCAGAAATTCATACACAGATGTCATCAAGGACACATTGCACAGTGGATAAAGGCGTTGGTTAGAACCAGTGACAGGACCCAAAGAGTGTGAGTTCAATTCCCGGTTAAGTTAACAGGAGATAACTGATAACTGACATCCATTAAACATGGCATGTGGAACTAGAACAGTCTATCCCAGTAAGTGAAATCAAGGGTTTAGTTCGACATTCCAACCACCTGAAGAAGCGTTGTAATAAATATGGCGACAAAGATTCGGACAATAGTCCGAATAATATAAATAATGTACATAATACCTCATCTCAGAAATTCGAATAATATAAATAATGTACATAATACCTCATCTCAGAAATTCGAATAATATAAATAATGTACATAATACCTCATCTCAGAAATTCGAATAATATAAATAATGTACATAATACCTCATTTCAGAAATTCGAATAATATAAATAATGTACATAATACCTCATCTCAGAAATTCGAATAATATAAATAATGTACATAATACCTCATCTCAGAAATTCGAATAATATAAATAATGTACATAATACCTCATCTCAGAAATTCGAATAATATAAATAATGTACATAATACCTCATTTCAGAAATTCGAATAATATAAATAATGTACATAATACCTCATCTCAGAAATTCGAATAATATAAATAATGTACATAATACCTCATCTCAGAAATTCGAATAATATAAATAATGTACATAATACCTCATCTCAGAAATTCGAATAATATAAATAATGTACATAATACCTCATCTCAGAAATTCGAATAATATAAATAATGTACATAATACCTCATCTCAGAAATTCGAATAATATAAATAATGTACATAATACCTCATCTCAGAAATATAGACAGTTTTTGGAGATCGTAGTTATAAGGGAAGCAAGAAACCGAATGGGAATCTGGAGAAAGTGATTGTAGATCGTTGTGCTATTTTCGGCAAAAAAGCAATCGATATATTTGTCAAAAGAAACGAATATTCGAATTAATTTACAAATAAGTAAGTCTCAGATATGTCATTTGTTTATTGTATTATATTCTCACATTACTCTCGTAACCATTAACGGCAAATACGGACTGCATGCCCCAATTAGAAAGTTAGCATTCAACATTGACTATAACCCCGTGTCAGGGCTGTAAGCTAAACACTTCTTTTTTTCCCTCTTTACGTGTCTTGTTTTTAATATAAATATTTCACCAGTGGACACAATGCAAATTCATATACGCTGGGTATGGAATCTCTTCGGGCAGGTATTTATTTTCAAAAATCCGGAAATTGAAGCCAATGGACTGTGTTCAAATTTTGGTTAAGTTTTTTAGCCCACTTATCAGTTTGAGGAAAGGGAGAAACCAACTTCAATCCCATCGCCCACAACTAAATCGATAGACAGAACAGTAAGGAAGAATTGTATTAATTTCATAATAAATAAGTTTCAAATACGTCACCATTTGCTGATTTTATTATATTCTCCTATTTGAGACGAATTTATTATATTCTCTTATTCAAGACGAATGTAAGGCAACGACTAGACTCGAGTAAGCCTAGACGTTCACCTAACTGGCTTGACTGATAGGAACGTGAATTTGTATGTTGCGTCATTACACTATAATGTTAGTTATCTATCTAATTCAGCCTTTTATATGATGTAAACTCAATACTTAGCTGTTACAAGTATTTTCAAGATATAACCCTTCCTGACTCTCTGCGTGCATGAAATTACAAATATAAAATTGTGGGTATTTATTCATCGTACCCTGCATGTATATATATATATATATATATATATATATATATATATATATATATATATATATTTCGTAGAATTGGAATTAAGATACTATTAGTTAATGACCATTTTCCTCTACGTATTTTAAAATTCGCAGGATTTTTCAAACTGTTTATGGATGGTGTCAGTTTGTAAAAAGAGACTGGTTAGTTAAGGAAAGAAAAAGAACGAGAACGCCAGAGTAGACAGAGGGGAAGAGATGACAGAAGAATGCCTATTTACAGGAGGTAATGTAGGGTATTATATTATGGAGGTAGGAGTAGGCAAGGGGAGAGACGGGGAACCCGATGAGCTGACCTACATCTCAATGGTCACACGGCTAAAGTTTGATTCAACGGGAATCCACAGAAATTAATGAAAAAAATGAAAAAGAAAAATCTAATTTATACAAAATATCAAGAGATAACCTTAGTGAGATGAAAGAGAGATAATTCAGAATTATTGGTGTATTAAATTTATCCATATATCAAAACCTAAACATTAAGGGAAGTGTTTAGAAGATTTGGATGGAATTTGAATATATATGCACACACACGCGCGTCCGTATATGTTAAGAACGTATCTGTGCAGCCATATATACGTACATACACATAGATACCTACATATGTGCACATACATACATATAGCAGCCAATATATATCTACATATAACCCGATGTTAGGACAAAATATTTTCAAAGGGTAATAAAAGGACTTAAGTTAAATTAAAAAAGAAAATTAACAAATTTTTAAATAAGCCTTAACTCGACCGCAATTAAAGAGAATTATGAGATAAAAATGAAATAAAAATTATTAAGTACAAATGAATAACCATTAATTATTTCCTTAGATATATATTCCAAGGTCACTTCAATCTTGTAATCTAATATGTATCTGTAAGTTACTTTTTAATACTACTTATTAAATTCATGTATTAACGTATATACCATATATTAAATATTTGAAAGCCTTATGAAAATAGTAAAATCTGATTACTTAAGATTGGATATACTGAATGATTCATAATAAATATATATAAATTATAAGAATTACACACACACACATACATATACATATACATATACATATATATATATATATATATATATATATATATATATATATATATATATATATATATATATATATATATATCCGATGCGATGAGAACGAAAACTTTGTAGTGAGTAAAATGGTTTTGTCTATATGATGAAATTATAATATATATATATATATATATATATATATATATATATATATATATATATATATATATATATACCAATGGCTTCTCATACTTCATACTTCTCGTTTTGACTCTCGCGTGGTCATGTGTGACGTCACGAGCTGCGACGCGTTTTTCGCTTCCTTTCCTCGTAAATAAGAGTTTGTCGTTACTTTGAGCTTATTCAAACAGCAAGGGCGGGCCATTATTGTGGTTTCGTATATGTGTTGTTTGATATATTGAAATTGTCATCTTTGATAATGGCTTATGTAAGCCGAAAGCTTAGATTGGATTCAAACATGTGTCAATATGGTGTTTTCCTTTCGTCTTTCAACGATAATGTGATTAAGCTTATCTGACAATACGAAAGGAACTTACTTAAAATAAATAGACGAAACTTGTCTATATTATTTAATGAAACATGCATTAATGAAAAACTGCTGCCGAAATATACACAATATATATATATATATATATATATATATATATATATATATATATATATATATATATATATATATATATATATATGTATATGTATATATATATATATATATATATATGTATGTATATACACACACTCGCATATATACACAAATATACGTATATACATGGTAAGGTTTAAAGTATTAGTGTTTAGGTCAAGGGTGATGTCCAAATAATCTACAATTTTTTACTTAGATGAGATATCGATCTTGAATCCCAGGAAGCTTTATTAATTTCTTTTCTGTAGTTTAACAGTGAGTAGGCCATTGCTGTTAGGAATACAAATCAGTCCATCGTCTCTATATAGAACTATCTGCTTTGGATCTATGGTTCTACTATTGATTGCAAGAATGTAAAGGTCACCAGGTTAGCTACCTGGGCGGAACCATAGGCTGCCATGGGAAGGTCAAAAGATAAGCAAAAACTAAGGAGAAATTAAGTAAAATAGGTTAAACTATATACCCAAAACACATAATATATAAAAACGAAAATGAAGTAATTTAAAAAATAAATTAAATTAAAAATTGCAGTGTCCCCTCTCCTTTATTCGTATGTGTAATCACATCAACATCGGTAATGCCTAAATGACGAAACGCTTTACACGAAATATTTATAGCACTTGGTCATAGACCTTCCTATATATATATATATATATATATATATATATATATATATATATATGAAGAAATATAGTTTTAAAGTGTGCTATATTTATGGGATAAAGTGCTCAATATCAGAGATAGAGAGTGTGTAAATATAAAAGTGAACATAGACGTCAACACTTAGAGGCGACAGTCTGTTTCATGCTTGATGCAATCATCGGGCCACCGATAGAATAGAAATGGTGATCCGAATAGTAATAGAGGATAGAGTGGAAATTGTGATCCGTATAGTAATAGAGGATAGATTAGAAATGGCGATCGCTATAGTAATAGAGGATAGTGTAGAAATAGCGATCCGTATAGTAATGGTGGATAGAATAGAAATAGTCATCCGTATAGTAATAGAGGATGGAGTAGAAATATTCATCTGTCGAGTAACAGAGGATAGAATAGAATAAAATGGAACTCATTTAGATGTCACTCGACTTCCTACTCATGCGTTTCCTCTATGGTCACGTGGTCTATTCAATTCAATAATGGGATCGCCAATGTTTGCTTACTGGCGATCTATGTTCAAACTCTAATGTTTTCAGCGTCACTTTAATCCTATTTAATACTGCGCTTTTTCTATAAACAATTTCAAAATAATTTTTGTGAAGAGCTTTCCTCTTTGGTACCTAGACTTTATGAATTTAAGCGCTGTTCTTGGTGGCAAAATTTCATCGTTTTACAGTTAAATGGATGGATGTAACCGTAAGTTCTATGTTAACAGGTTCTTATCTCGCAGTTCCTGTTTGTGGAACTCTCTTACGGACTCTTGCTTTCCTACTCAACTTTGATCTTGAAAAATTTAAATGCAATATCAATCGTTATCTTTTGTCTTAATCTTATTATTTTATTGTTCGCTACTATATATAGTAGGACATTTCTGATATAAATAATTGTTAAACTACTTTTATTATTTGAATCCTTGTTCTCAGCTTGATTGACACAACGTTTCGATCAATTACTCTCTTGAATTCACCAGGACACCTTTCTTTGGTTGGTTATGTGATATCTGTTGGTCATTATGTTATTTTTACCTGTGATGTGATTTATCGTTCATTCTTGCTGAACCAGTGTTTCACTACCTGATTCAGGTAAACTACAACTACATTCTATTCAATTATATATTTACCGTTATATGTACTGAATTGTCGCCAATTATGTATACCTTTTCAGGTAAAAAAATGTTCAGATTAACAAATACGACAAACTCCTGAATCTGGTTTTTATGCCGGAAAGTTTTCTCCAATGAAAGAATTTTGCAACAATCGACAAAGATAATCGGTTGGTAGGTGATCTGGTAAATATGGCGTTTGTCTAAGAACCCATCAACCAAGTTCTAACTTTTTCTTGTACAAGGATTAAGTAGAAACTAAAAGAACACAGAGTGCATGGTTGTTAGCAAAAGGATGAGCCCAACATGCAAATTACAAATCGGAGATACTAAAATCAAAGAAGTAGAGAAATGTAAATATCTGGAGAGTGTTCTGAAAGAGGACGGAAAGTTCGACACTAAGATCTGAAGACGTATTCGGATGGCCAAAGATGCATTCCAAAATGTAAGCAAACTATTGAAACACAAAAATATCGTTAGATACAAAGCAAAGACTACTGAACTGTTACGCGATGTCCGTCCTACTGTATGGCAACGACTGCTGGACAATCTCCTTAAAGATGAAGCGAATTGACGCAGCAGAAATGTGGGTCTACAGAAAGATGCTGAGGATACTATGGACCGAACATGTGAGTAACGGCAAAGTTTTAAGGAAAATGGAAACAAAAAGAAAACTTATACTTAAGATTAGGAAGAAGCAGTCGAGGTTTCTGGTGTACGTAGTGAGGACGGATGGCTCGGAAAATCTGATACTCACAGGACTGATTGAGGGAAAGAGGCTCAGAAGAGAGGAGTAAAGGGATGATAGAAGAAGAATTGGGAGGAATAACAAACAGACAAAACTCATTAAGAGCTACAAGGAGCTACAGGAAAATATGGAGGGCCATGATCACCTACGCCCCAAAGGGACACGGCACATAAAAGCAGAAGTTATTTTCTATGCATGGAGCCTTTTGTTGTCATGGAGGATAACAGCAGATTTCCTACAGACGAGAGCCAGGCGATTTTCGCTCAAATGGACACATTCTTATGGTTACAAATGCTGGACGAGTCTATGTGTTTCTTTTTTGTTTCATCGCGTTTTAATAAAACTAAATGAATAATACCCTGACGAACCGACTCTTACCTTTCTTCCATGGCCCTCCGTTGTTAGATCGGTTGTAAAGATATATCCTTGCCAATCCACTACTTTTTGCAGTGAACATTTTCGTAAGTTACCCTTATTTCACCACCAGTTATGGTATATTTAAGGAAAGGTTAGTTTGGATTATTCACTTATCATTACAATTGGTTTCCAAAAATTAGTAATATCGAATAACTCACTCTAATAGTTCAACGATTTCCACCATTTTGCCAGAGGTACGTGTCCAAATGCCAGTAAAATTACAGGATATCGAATTCTTGCGTTCAAAAGTGGAAAATTTCAGTGGCTAAAGTTTCTCTAAAAACTGACTTCGGCAACGCTGGTGGCCCGATCGTCTTTTCAAAATGAGGTTGAGTGGTGCGCAAAGTTTGATCTGCATTGGCGTATATCAGCTGTGATGCCAAGAAAGTCAGAACGAGGCTTGCATTCCCTGTAAAAATAGAATAGGGGGAATGAACAATATATTACACACAATTTATTTATTGCTTCTTTTACTTTCTTTCCTTCTTCATTTTAAAATAATAATAATAATAATAATAATACTAATAATAATAATAGTCGTAGCAGCAATAATCATAATGATGATGGAGAAGGAATTAATAAATTACTGAAATTACTATCATAGTTATTGTAGAATTTGTCCTACTTCTCGCCACTTGCTGTCAGTCTAATAAACATTATCGTGTCGATTAACGAGCAGGCGAATGGCTTCTCCATCGCAAAGAAGAAAAAGGTTTGTATTTAACTTTCTAATTCCGTTCGCGTGATTTTTCCATATTCTCCATTTTTTTAAATAACTGCCTTTCTTTCTGTACACACACGCGAGTGCTCACACACACACACACATATGTGTATGTGTGTGTATAGAATGAGAGAGAAAGAGAGAGAGAAAGATAGATAGGTAGTTATATATGTGTGTACGTACGTGTTCGTCAGTTTCAAATTAATATCGAATGAATAAAACTATATATATATGTGAGTTGAATGTTCATGGGAATATCATATACATACATATATACATATATATATATATATATATATATATATAGATAGATAGATAGATAGATAGATAGATAGATAGATAGATAGATAGATAGATAGGAACAGACTGAGGATAGATAGATAGATAGATAGATAGATAGATAGATAGATAGATAGATAGATAGATAGATAGGATCAGACTGAGGATAGATAGATAGATAGATAGATAGATAGATAGATAGATAGATAGATAGATAGATAGATAGATAGGATCAGACTGAGGATAGATAGATAGATAGATAGTTAGATAGATAGATAGATAGATACATAGATAGATAGATAGGATCAGACTGAGGATAGATAGATAGATAGATAGATAGATAGATAGATAGATAGATAGATAGATAGATAGGATCAGACTGAGGATAGATAGATAGATAGATAGATAGATAGATAGATAGATAGATAGATAGATAGATAGATAGATAGGATCAGACTGAGGATAGATAGATAGATAGATAGATAGATAGATAGATAGATAGATAGATAGATAGATAGATAGATAGATAGATATAGATAGATAGATAGATAGAGAGAGAGGGGGGAGAGAGAGGGATTTGCACCATGGTCCTCTTTTACTCACAGACAGAAGACAAAATCAAAAACAAAAAAAAACGCAAATGTGCGAAAATAAAAATAAATTGGCTGCAATTTACGCATCGCGCACCTTGTAATTTAAAAATATCAGCCCCCTCCCCTGTATGCGCATGCGTCATCACAGCAGCGTAAATTTTCCCGTTTATCCGATGAAGCTTTAAATAACGAAACGTGGCATGCGAAAAAACTTTTAAACTTTGTCATAGATTTTACCAAAATTGTTCTAAGTATATATCGTTTATATATATATATATATATATATATATATATATATATATATATATATATATATATATATATAAATATGCGGACCATGAGGCCTTCAACCCTGCAATGAAAGAAGAAGGCGTGACCAAAGGTCTCAACTTCCCAAAACAGCGACGATGAGGCATCACTCACCTGGC
>OZ038506.1:775000-777500 GCA_964036315.1 Acanthosepion esculentum
TATATATATATATATATATATATATATGTAACAATCTGCAGTCTGCAGACAATATGCCACGTTCAGCTTCGTCAGTACCCCAGACGAGGCCACGCCCAGGCAGTTAAAAATAAAAAGGAAAAAGCGGAAAAGTTTCAAAACAACGCTAAGGAAATGTTTGGTTTTAAATAATATTTGTCTTCATTTTTCTTAACCCCCTTTTTTTATTCTTGCTGTAACTGTCCCCGGTCTGGTATTCATGTTTTTACAAGGGCAGTGTGTCCCAGGTGAAGCAAATGATAATGTGATTAACAGAGTGCGTAGATTTCCGGTTGGCTATGACTGAGCTCTGCAGACGGAAATGGGAGAGACTTATTTCCCTGGTCTGCGCATGTACAGATCAGGAAGTGTTAGATTGGCCAGATTTTTTTGGTTAAACATTTTTTTTGCTTAAGTGGCATTAGGAGTCTTTAGTTTTATCTTCATAAAAAAAGAACGCTCTTGGCTGCATTATGACAACCTTCATTAATGAAAAGCCTGCAGGAAAATTCATATCAGGTCATTCTAACTTTGTTACTAGTATATAACAACCAAGACCCGAGCAACTGAACAGAACATGGTGGACGATTGGAAATTTTAGTTGATTTCCATTGGTAGACAAAAGGTAAGGAGGAAAAATCGTTAGTAACATTGAAGATGAGAATTCGTTTTTCTTTTATTCTTCCTTCCGTTCGTTATTTAATTCGTTTGTTCTTCTACCCTATTCCAATCTATGAAAGCTTTATTTGTTTAGAGGCAAAAGTGAATTAAACACTAGAATGAATGAATAAAATCAAAACTCTACATCGGGATTTCCCAACTTGGGCGATATCGGCCACCGGTGGCCGATTTCAACTGTTGGGCGAACGATGAGCAACTGAACAGAAAATGGTGAGCGATTGGAAATTTTCGTGGGTGATATAGGATTTTGAGTATTAAAAATGTATTTCATCGTTTGATACGCAAACAAATTTTCAAAGGAAATATGCAAAGTACCTACAGAAAGAATAAAACACAGGGTTAAATAAGAATAACTGGAGTCATATTCCTTGATAAGACAGAGATATCCTCGCAAACAACGAATGTTTTGGCATTTTCTATAGTTTTCAGAAGGCTTAATGACATTCACTAGTTTTTTTTTTCAGAAGAAATAATATTTTTTTCGGTTATAAATTGAAAGCCAAGAACAACTGAACAACTTTTCATCAGTTTCCAATAAAATGTATATTTTTGGGAATTTGATAATTATTAACAAAAATCATTTAATTTTTTTGCCAACACTTGCAACGCTAACCGCAACAATGAGACTAACTTTGACCATAAAATTAAATTATATATATATATAGTTTTCAAGTTGGCTTTGGTTTGTTTTGTAATACGGTAGTAGCAGTAGCAGTCTTTACATCAACGTTATTTTTTTTACAACCCTTTGATATATTTTACTACATCATAAAGTCAATATCTGTCTATATTTCTGAGATGAGGTATTATGTACATTATTTACATTATTCGGACTATTGTCCTCATCTTTGTCGCCATATTTATTACAACGTTTCGGCCTTTCTGTATCTGTCTATATTTCTGAGATGAGGTATTATGTACATTATTTACATTATTCGTATTATTGTCCTCATCTTTGTCGCCATATTTATTACAACGTTTCGGCCTTTCAGTATCTGTCTATATTTCTGAGATGAGGTATTATATACACTATTTACATTGTTCGGACTATTGTCCTCATCTTTCTCGCCATATTTATTACTTTTATTATTACTATTATTATTTATTAGGCCAATTGTCAAACAGATCTTGTCCAATTGTCAGAAAAATATCTTGGAATGAGCCCATTGTTAAAACAGATCTTGAAATTTTCAGTCTTCTGTATATTCTGTGCCCCTTCAGGGACGTAGGCGGTCATGGCTCCCCACACCTTCCTGTCCCTTGCAGCCCTAAACAAATCTGTTTTCTTTGTTTCTAAACCCAGTTAAGCCACCCATTTTCTCGTACTGTCCCGTGAGTAACAAATTTTCCAAGCCCTCCTTTCTCATTATATGCAACAGAAATTTCAACTGGCTCTTCTTGATATTAGGTATGTGTTTTCCTTTCCTCCATTTTCTGTAAAACCTTGTCGTTGCTCACCTGTTCGGACGATGATTGTTCAAGTCTCTTCTTCATCTTTAAGGAATTTTGTCAGCATTCATTGCCATACAGTAGGACAGATATCACGTGTAACAGTTCACAGTACTGTTTTGTTTCTCACGAAATTTTTGCATCTCTTAACTACAAAAGCTGCTGCAGATGGTATGGAAGGAGAGCGCGAAGAAAGGACTAAATACAAACTGCAAAAAGACAGAATGCATTGTTATTGGCGAAAGGACGAGCAGAAAATGCAAATTACATATCGGTCGTTTCAAAAACAACGCAGCACAAAAAATGTAAATATTTGGGAAGTGTCAAAAGAGAAGACAGAAAATGCGACACT
>OZ038506.1:782500-847500 GCA_964036315.1 Acanthosepion esculentum
ACAAGGCTTGGGGTGGTTTAAGACACTTTCTAAAGGTGCGGCACGATGCCTCCCCCAGACTTATAACATCTAAACAAATTGACTACGGTGAGAAATGGGTCGTATGAACGGAAAGCGAACGTTCCAAACAAACGGCCACCAACCCATATATATATATATATATATGGCCATGTGTCCATATATATATAATCGTGTAAATTTTTTATATGGTTGAGTGGCTTCCTGTTGCCGTCTCAACGCTTTCCTTCTTATATTTTGGTTGTAATTTTAATAAATCAGCTTATTTTGTTGTTTAACCCATAGGTAACAGAAAAAAGAAATGTTTCCATGTCTTGTCCGAGGGCTTTCGTGCGAAAGTTAATATAAAATAACTAAGCTACAATTTGAACTCAACTCATTGTATACACTGCTTGGCTGTTACCGTACATGCATCTACACAAATACATTATATTAACTACAATACATACGGTTTTACGAAGTCTACTAATAATGCTGGAATAAAAAAGAATAATGATCATCACCGTGAATAAAAGAAAGCTAAAGAAATGTTTCACCGACATTCAGAAGAATTAAAAAATAAATAAATAAAGATAGCGTATACAGTTTTTTCTTTTCTTTTCTGTCGATTATTGACTGAGCCTTGAAGAGATTGCAAACAAATTATCTTATCTTCGTCTAAATGATAGGGCGGCCATGATGGCGAACGGGACAGATCAATAACAATCAAAATGGCTGGTGGCTTGTAGGGAGGGGCGGGGTGGCTAGCCGTAACGATCTGAAATCACTTCTGGCCATCTGACAATGACAAATCGATCGAAAAAAATCGATCTAGCCCAGATGACTACAATTGCCAGGTTAAACTTCTTATTTTACTGCTTTCATTTCGTTCCATATCAACTGATATTAAGAACCATGACGAGGTTGACAAAGGATGTAACAGGCTTTTCTTTGTCTGAATACTGCCTGAAATTCTTCCACTTAGAGACGAATGAAATTTCTAGGACGCATAATGAGGAAAGGAGGGTTGGAGAATCTGACACTCAAAGCAAATATTGAAAGCAAAAGGGAGATAGCCTACATGCTTGTGTGAATGGTTAGTAGAATAGGGAGTGTGAGGGATAGTAAAAGATGGGATGTTGTGGAGGTTTCTGATCGTCCACGTCCTGAAGGGACACGGCACATAGAAGTAGATTACCTGAGCATATCAAGTAGTTGTGTGCTCGTTCGCATGCACTCAATTATTGAAACATTTTATTGAGATATCTGTTAATTAGATAGAGTGCCAGGGAGGAATGGGTTCATGCGTTTTCTATGGAATTTACTGTAAAATGAACATAAACAGCTTTAGTTCGAACTTGGTTTATTGAGACCATGATTATTATTGTCAAGCACATACGCACGCACACATACACACATTATACGTACATCTCAGTCGACCAAAGTGTCTTGATCCCAATCTGGCATTGCGACTTCGGCTATTTTCCCACTCCCTAACGTGCCTAGACTTTAAGCGCAGTGCTAGATTTGGAGTTAGGTCTCATCATTTTACAGTAGAAATGGCTAGATATACCCACCATAGAGAACAATCCTGCCTCCTATCAGAATGGCTGATATTCAACTTCACAAGAGCGTTTCTGTGTACCTTTTTAGTCTCACACTTTCCACTGACCTGTGGTGGAACAACCATATTGAAACAATAGCTTTATCTACCGCAAGGAAAATTAGTTCTCTGTGTCACACCAGAAGGTTTTTCTCACCTGAGTCCATCCTTCAAATCTACAAATCTACCATTTGCCCTTGCATTGAATACTGTTGCCATACTCATTTCGAGGTTATCGAGAAAATCCAGAGACGGATATGCAATGTGATAGATCCTGATCTGGCATCTCGTCTACAGCCACTTTCTCATAGACGTGCTGTGGCTTCCCTCATAGCAGCTGCACTGAGGAGCTACTTTCACTGGTACCCCAACTACATGGATTTAAGCCTGCTACTAGGTTGGCATCTCGGTCCCACCCTTTCACTGTTGAAACAGTTAAATGTAACTGCCTCTTCTACTTCAACAGCTTCTTTTCTCGCACTACTCGACAGTGGAACTTTTTTCTTCTTTCTTGCTTCCCTGATAGCTATAATCTTCAAATATTCAAACGTAATGTCAATCGACATCTTCTGATGCTTTGATCCTGATCCCAATCCTTCTCTTTATCCTTTCCTCAAACGACCTTCTTTTCTCTTGCTCTCAATCCTCTGTAACCCCTTTGCGTGCTAGTGGCACTCCCGCCTTGCTTGGGTTGATAAGGTTAAAAAATGTAAACTGTAATAATTTCTTTTCTTACACCTCTCACTTGTAGAAATCTCTTTCGCCCTTTTGCTTTTGAGTCAAGTTTGATCTTCAAAAATTTAAATTCAATGTCAATTGTTATCTTCTGCCTTTATTGTTCTTAATAATGTTCTTTTCTCATATTCTCTCACACTTAGTAACCCATTACGTTGTAGAGTCATTATTGCCTTACTTGAGGTCAAATGATAAAAAACATCACTGAAGGTTATTCTGTCTTTAAATAATATTGTAACTCGAAAAGAAAATAATGAAGCAACCAAGATGTTGATGTTATACACAACTTTAAATAAAAGGTTAGGAAGGAAACTGCCCATCAATCCTGGAAAGAGCAATAATTGCTACTGGGTTGACTTAAAAAACGTATTTTCCTTTAAAATTATTAAAATATATTATAAATTTCGATGGACAACAGTATTGGCTGCTACGTCAATGGATGACAAACGTTTCCTTATAAGGAAACGGCCGATATTACTATTACCATTGCGTTTATGGGAAACTAGTTTGAAGCATCATTGCAACGATTGCAATTTCGTCGCACAAACTGCATCACTTCCCAAAGGAAATCCTTTGAAACGGGTAGTACTCAACAAGGACCAGGTAAGCAATGTTCGCTTGCAAAAAGTATTCTCTGAATTCATTTGACACATCGTGGATTTATAAGAAGTTTTATGAAGAGGCCATTATAAATGATATGCTGGTACTGATAAATCATCAGTTACCGCCCCTTAATATCTAGCAGGTATAAAAGTACCCTGTAATTTCCCTCAGTAGACGAGTAGTCAGAGTAAAGTGCAATAAAGCTTTGGTACAAGTTTATTTACTGGTTCTGTTGTACTACAGTGCACATCAGGAATAACATACAAAGCAAAAATGCAATAAAGGGATTTTCTGTTCACATTTACAGATAATTGCCTGATGTAATTTGCAATACTTGATAAAGATCTGCAATGGGTTAGAATGTGTTTAAAAAGGTAATTTCAAAAACAAAAATAGAATGATAGTATTATCAAATAAAAATAATACCAATTCTGTTGGTAGCAAATATACTAAAATAAAATGTTGCCAATAATTCACTCTTGGTAATAATCTTGGTGTTGTCGAATTTTAAGGACCAAAGCCGAAAATGGTAAGAAATTGCGTTCATAACAAAAAATAATGATTTATTCCAAGAGTTATATGGTGTGTTGATATAATTGTAGTACTGGTCGAGGAAGCAGGGGATTCTTTTTTCATCCTCCTTCAAAGCAAGATGTACATCAGGGAAATTCGAAATATCAGGAATGATGAAGAGATTGGACAATTCTGAACATGTTAACATCAGACCCCAAATTAGAGAATGGATGATGAACACATATTTCTTTAGCAAGGTTTTTTCTTGGTTTTTGTACAATTTTTAAAGATAAAGATTTTATATTAGCGGATTTATCTTCATGTTCGACGAAAAAAACTCCTAAAATCACCCCGAGAAACGAGGTTTGGTTTTGGAAATTTAACGCCTAAAGGTTTCTGTTAAATATTCAATCATTAATAGCAACTTTCATGTAGTAACGCTTCCTTCACCTTACCGCTGATAAATACTTTCTTTCATTTTATTTTCAAACTATATCTAATGTAAAATTGTTAGCAATCTCGGTTAATATTTAATAGCACTTCTCATACATTCCCGTATAGATTATTTCCTGGCTAGTGAGAATGCCTTCATTTCTCGTTCGCAAACTACAGTTTTCGCTAATTTATTATCAATTTATTTGTATTAAGCATATACAGAAATATTCATAGAGGAACGCTTGCATCAATGTCTGACCACTGACAATCCCTTTTTTTGTTTTCAAACTGCATTTATAGTAAATTTAATGGCAACTTATTTATGTTAAACTTATAATAGCAGCATTCATACAGCGGCGTTTACGTTATGGCCTAATTACTGATTTCCGCTCACCAGTTGTTTACGCCTTTTCTTGAGCAAACATTTCACACTGTCTTTATAGTCTACGTCCTGCAGTGCGCATGTCTTAAACTCAATCGAAAACTGATAAGGGAAACAATATTCAATTTTCTGAATATCATGTCAAATTTATTCAACAAATTATTTCAAGTAAATTAAAAGGATTTCAAGTGTATGCCTGTGTGTGCTTTTTTGTGAGTCTTCTTGTTTGTAATTTGTTTAAAGTCCTTAGAATATACAATTCCTTAATAAGTCATCTTTATTTTCAATGAAATAAAGCTGCATACTATTTACATTACTCGGACTGTTATCCTCATCTTTATTGTCATATTCACGACGTTTCGACCGTTGTTCGTTCCAGACTTCGTCAGGATCTGTCAATATTTCTGAGATGAGGTATTCTGACTATTGACACTATTTACATCGTTCGGACTGTTATCGTCATCTTTATTGTCATATTCACGACGTTTCGACCGTTGTACGTTCCAGACTTCGTCAGGATCTGTCTATATTTCTGAGATGAGGTATTCTGACTATTGACACTATTTACATTGTTCGGACTGTTATCCTCATCTTTATTGCTATATTCACGATGTTTGGGCCGTTGTACGCCCCGGCCTTCTTTAGGTGATATATGTTGGAATTTCGAACCGGACCCTTTATTTCGTCCACTGGAATATATAGTTCTAGTTCCACAGGCCATGCCTTTTCTGGATATCGCAGTTTCAGTTAATTCCCTTTAATGACCCAACTTCAAATTTTTGTTCACCTCTGCTGTAGCCAGGGATTGAACTGTCACTAGATTACTTCAAACAACGATTTTATCCTCTGAAGAAGAAGAAGGCCGGAGTGTACAACGACCGAAAGGCCGTGAATTTGACAATAAAGATAAGGACAACACTCCGAATGCTGTAAATAATATGAAGCGTACCTCATCACATAGTACCTCATCACATAAATATTATAGCTCTCCCGTCGTCAGACAGATCAGTTCCCAGAAACTGAAAGCCCGACAGCCACACAGGATTTGATTATAGTGGTGAAGGCTTTGTGCAGGGCCATCCACACTTTTTGGAGGGACGAATACAGGGACCTGGTGCAACGGATGCCACAAGGTCCCCAAACGACCCTCCGCAGGTTTTGAATTCAGAGTTGTCCTTCTCCTAGACCAGTTGCCATCCAAGGCTATAGAACCAAGTCTGTACTGCTATTTACCCATAGTTGGAGGGAGAAGAAGAGGATTCACACCTTTCCCAAGGGTGTTAGCACGTAAGTGAATGTAATGGAATCGACTGGAATTCGAACTCAGCTCTCCGATTCCTCAATCCAAGCCGTAAGCATGTGACGCTGGCGAAGGGGATTTGTTTCACTACAAATCCTCAGTTGCTCATCGCCAATGTCTACATCGTTTACGAGATGCATATTTGGGGGACTTCTTTCCATGGATGTCAGGTGTGAAATCGAACTCTTTCAAATGTATCTAAACCATCAACTATACACAACTACTTTCTCAGATCAATGGTGAAAAACGGCTACGATCGGAGGAAGACTGAAGGGTCTTAGCAAGGGCCATCCTTGTGCAATATCCGTAGACAGTCGCGACAGAATCACAAAGAACTATGCGAAATTATAGAAACCGCATCATTTGAGAACTTTTATAACAGCAGCAACAAATAAAATGGATCGTAGATTGAATATATCTTATGTGGGTGCCTGTTCAATATGTAAACAAAGTTGAATAGAAAACTTGGGTTTCTATTAAGAACATTTATTCGTTTTATGCTGACTGTTGAAACAACGTCCGTTCTCTTTCTGGTTCACAAGTTAGGGTAGGTGAGTATAAGTATCGTATTCATGATCGAACTTAAGTCAGCCTTGTGCAGATTTGGAACAACCAAAGGAGAATTTCTACTTATTTTATCGTTGGAAGATTAAACACGGTTATAGGATACCGGTTTTCTTTTTTCTTGGCCTAGAAGTTAAAGTAATTCAGTACAATTATGCTTACTTTGCTGGCGCTCATGACGGCTTTGTGCTGAGTTGGAACAACCAAAGAGAAATCTTTACTTACTTCATAGGTTGAGGTTTCGAAAGTAACGTGCGCGTGCAATGTGTTGGAAAGTGGCAAGAGACTCCAGTGGGAACGTAATTACCATATGGCTCACATCTTGGAGTAAAGAAGAGAAAGAGAGTGAGAAAGAGAGTGAGACAGGAAATGTTTGCCTTTTATAGGCTTCAACAGCACCACCTTACGACGTTAGGCGAAAACAACTGAGGTAATCACATTTCTGCTTCCTTTTTTCTTAGCATCATGGGAAGACATATTTCTTTTTTATTACTCATTATTTTTATTTTATTTATCCACAATAGTACATGTAAGATAAAATAATATAATGAAAATGTCCACTTTCCACACTATATCAAACAAAAGGTTAGGAAAGAAAGAAACCTCTACCAATACTGAAAAAAAGCAATAACAGTAACTGAACTTGACAGGCCTATTTTCCCAAAAATTGTTTTAATGGGAAGGTTTTATATATGTCAACCGACAAGAACGCTGGTGGTTCGATAACTGAATACTACATATATCCTTTTATGGCTATTACCATTTTCATTTCCAGGACCAACTTTGATCGATATTAAAACTAAGTTCCTCCTTCGCCAAATTCTTAACATATCCTTCCAACGGCTTCTTCTTCTGTACCAGGTTTAAATATGGACTTCAGTAAATCCTTCAAAAGGAACTTTTACATATTTAAATTCGCTTGTTTGCTTTTAAATAAATGTATACTCAGTACAAAGCCCCCGAGCCACTCAAAGTAGAGAGTTTCTGAACGAGGCTTTCTCATTCTCTTCTACTCTCTGTAAACTTTTGCGCCTTAGTAGCTTTATTGCCTTGCTTAGGATGAAATGATTAAAAGAAAAGAAGTTTGCCTTCTGTCCCGTTTATTCAAGAGTAATTTTAAATTGCCTCTCAAATAAACTACGTGCCCGGATTTCTGTGTCCTTGTTTCATCCTATCTTCCCCGATATTTCTGGGCTTGTTTGATTGTAGCATTTCATATTTCGTAGTTCACAACTTGCCCTTTTTATTTCTTATTGACGAACTCTTCTAATTGATACTTAGTCCTTTCTTCTTGATTTTCTTTTACTAGCTTTTCGAAAGATCCCTGTAGTGTCCCTTTTTTTATACTTATCCTGTGTCGCTGAACTGCAAAACTCCAATAAAGCCAGAGCATAAAACAAAGATCGATTTTTCCTTTTATCTTGGAAGGGGGAATTTTGGCAAGATATTCAAAGCAAGTCACTCCTTGCTACTTTCAATTGATCTTTATTTAGCCACGAGTTACAATGTTATTACAAATCGTTACTGAGAAGGTGTTAGAGACTAGAATTTAATTTAAAGCAGCTTTGACTTAAGATAAGGTTACCTGAAGAGCGAGTGATTGATTCGTTTGTTTGTTTAACGGCACATCAACTCCTTATGGGTCATTTAATGTCGACATTTAATTTTCTTGGAAACTTTGAAGTAATAAAAAATATAATAAGTTATTCTGCTTTCACAACTGAATATATGGTAGATAATACTCAGCTTTTATATATATGTATGTGTGGACATAATTACTAGAAGTGTTGTTATGTTTGTTTTATGTTGTAGTTTTGTGGAAGTTATATTTTGGTATATAGCATGATTTCTTTAAGAAATTGTAGGATGTTATATGAACTAATGTCAGGAAAGAGTTCTTTCATGTTGGTTGTTTTGTTGATTTTGTTTAGTGGCATATCAATTGCTGTTTTCACTATGATTACATTATTATTATTATTATTATTGATCGAGAAAGCAGCTCACCAACAAAGTGACGCTGGGGTACATTTTCTCTTTTTAATCATTTCACCCCAAGCAGTGCAGTAAAGTCACTATGACACAAGGGAGGTCACTGAGTGTGAAAGAATAAGAAAAATAGAATCATTATTAAGGTTGAGTTGTTTGATTTGTTTAACGGCATATCAACACCTTATGGGTCATTTAATGCCGGAATTTAATTTTTCTTGGGAGTTTTGGAGTAATAAAAATATGTTATTCTGCTTTCACAATAGAATACATGGTAGATGAAACTCAGCTTTTATGCATGTACATGTTTGCGTGGTCAAAATTACTAGAGGCGGTGTGTTTTATATTGTAGTTTTTTAAATTTATATTTTGTAATACATTGTGATTTCATTAAGAAATTGTAGGATATTATATAGATTAATGTCATTAAAGAGTTCTTTCATATTGGTTGTTTAATTGCTTGATTTTGTTTAGCGGTATATCAACATCTCTATGGGTTATTTAATGCCGAACTCTAAATATTTTGAGCGCAATTGTCTGCCTTCAACTACAGATAAAATGTATTCTTGGTCATTTGGCTTTAAATATGTATTCTTGATAATTTTACTATAAAGATGTATTGTTGGTAAATTTTTATTTAAAAATGTATTGCTGGTATTTTTTACTATAAAAATATACTTTTATACTTTCATAATTATGTTTTGGTATGTATTTGGATATATATTTTAAAGATCACTAGCTGCATGGCCCGGCGTTGCCCGTGCTTGATTCAAAAATCGTACTACTCATACAGCAATCGCTATCACTTGACTTAAAATATTTTTGTCCTTCCTTGCCTTTAAAGGAGTGCACTTTGCCGTGCTGATGTTGCTACATGCCTTACTTCTGGCGAATTTTTTCTAAGCTCTATACTAAACATTAAATCTGTTACGAAAAAAGAAATAAACAAAATGAACACAAAACGATCAGCTTTAAAAAAACGACTCATATCTGGAAAAACCGAATGAAAAAAGAATGTTAACAACAAATATTTTTTCACACCCAACCCAGTTCTGCGGAATCAGAATCAACGTTGAGTTTAAGCAAGCCAATGAGCCAATTGGAGTAAAGTGCCATGCAGATTTAAATTTTTCCCACTTGTGAAGAATGCAGCTATCGATTTTTTTTGCATGCTAGCAGGCTAGATAACATTCGTATCAGTCAGCTGTTGGCTCTCACACTGGCCATTAGAATCTTCCTGCCTATTCGTGGCAGCCAGCTATAGGATCTCACTCTGACCAGTAGAAAATGGCCGCAAACTACATGAAAACTGCCGTAGAAGCATGAAAAAATCAATTATTTCCACTTTTGATGGGAGTTGGGAAATGCAAAGTCGGTCTTGGCCTTTCCGCTAACTTGGAGCATGTAAATTTTGGTGTAAATCCGTCGAATATTGCGGCCGTGCATTCGTTACACACACACACATACACACACACACACACACACACACACACACACACACACACACACACACACACACACACACACACAGACATCCTGCCTTTTATAGATAGAGATATACAGATATATATATATATTTTATAGATCATTAAATGTATTGTTGTCATTTTGCTATAAAGATGTATTGTTGGTACTTTTATTACCAATATGTGCAGTTGATTTTTGTTTGGGGGTCAACTATTTGCCGAAAGCTCGGACCCTAACAGTTGCTACCGTTCCATCACAGGGTGGACCTGGGAACAACAGTAAATTAAGAAGTGGTTCCACGCTCATCAAAACCTCCAGTCTCCCGATGAGAGGCCTTGCTGCCGGATGTAGTTTATCGTCATACCCAGGACTATTCAATATCTGAAGTTATATGAATTGAATTTATTTTTCATTAAGCAAAAATTCCAACCTTAACAAACTATTTGACCATAGCTTCGACCCTAACAGGTGCTGCCACCCCGGGTCACCGAAACATATTTTGAATAATTTTTTATTGGGACTGAACAATTAACAATTGATTTTGCGAATAACAATATTTTTTCTAAATAAACGTCCTACTATTTAATCCATAGTTGGGGAGGGAATGAGATTAATAATACCTTTCCCAAGAGTATTTACACATTAGAGAATGTAACATAGATGACTGGAATACGAACACAGCTCTCAATGCCACCCTCTATCCATTACATATCCTTGTAGAAATAATCACCAAACCGAACGAGATGACAAAACAGCTGCACGGGATCATTGACGAAGGCTATCTTGAACCATAATTTGGTATGAGAAACCCGCAGAGATTTTGTGTTTTAATCATTTCACCCCAAGTGTGACAATAATGCCGCTAAGACGCAGGTGAAGACAGGGAATGAAAGAGAATAAGAAGATTTTAGTGAGGAGGTGAGAGGAAAGGTGTTAGGGGAACTTAACCATAATAGTAATGGACTATCCCGTACACCATAAATAAGAGGAAGCAGTAGTGGGAGTCAGTCCTTTTTGGACGACTCGGCTAGACGGTCGAACTCTCTGCCTCTGGGCAGAGAGGAACCCGGAGCCTCGTTCGGGGAGGTTGACCAACCCGATCCCGTTTATACGGGTTCTACGGGCATTTTTTGGCCGAGCTTACGGGCTCGGTGATACCACATTAAACCCGCCTTGTGTCACATTCGACACACGTGGGCGTGTTGCTGAACATCGTGTGAGCCAGACACAGAGTCAGTGAGTGAGTCAGGCAGTGAGTGTGAGTCAGTCAGAGACAGAGTGGCGTCAGACGATTACTGTAAGACATTGGAATAGTGATACCAGTCGAGACAACATAGTTCTCTCTAACCTAACCCGATTGTTATTACTAACACTTCTACTTCTTTTGTACATATTCTGTTTGTAATATATCTGTGTTATTCCATACCTGTGTTCGAGTTATTCTTCATTGGTTCTACCTTGGACCATCACCGCGGTACAAGGAATCTGGGCCATTACAAAAGGGCAATAAAAGAAGAAGGTTCAGGAAAATAATAAAGGAACGGGGTTCGATTGACGCTGCATTTAAATTTTTGAAGATTGTAGGTAAGTAAGAAATCAGAAGTGAGTTATACAGGTGAGAAGTACGAGAAAATAAACTGTCAGGATTGAAGTAGCGGTTGCTAGTTCAACAGGGAATGATTAAATTCATGTAATCGAGTCACTAAGGATAAAAGCTCATCAGAAGAGAAGCCATGGAGATATTGGTCTAAAAGACCGAGAAGCCACATCACGTCTGTGAGGAAGTGACTGAAGTCGAGATACCAGGTCGGGATCGATTTTATTACAGATCTTTCTTTGGATTTCGTCGAGAATCTCGAGATATATAGTAAGAGCACCAGACACGTTTTCTCATATCCTGCAACACTCAGAAACACTTTGCATTTTAGTGGCTTTATTGCCTTACTTGAGGTGAAATGATTAAAAAGGGAAGATGTGTCATGGCGGTGGGAAAGTTACTTAGAACAAGAAGCATTCCAACCTTTACGACAAACACTGATGAATTCATTGTTGTGAATCTGAAGGTCGGGGATTAAGTTATTTCAATAGTAAAAGAAAATCTGAACAGTTTTAAAATATATGACTTATCTAAGGTCCCTCATATTACAGTAGTAATGGAAATATTTCAACGTGGCTGAATCGCTAGCACTCATAGAATACAAGAAACAAATTAATTACAGACAAAAGAATTTTGAATTTGTCTTCTCCCATCCCACGTCGAGCTGAGGCAGTAGTTCGTGCCTATCGGAGCCATACTAAGTACTTTTTATGACTTTTTAATGTCCCGAAATATGTAAATTTAATGCTACTTTCCTCTTGTGGCTCATAATTTTGCCTGCTTTATTTTCAGCCTCAACACGCATGCAGATCCATATCTTGCCTCGCACTGTGAATGCAACAACTTGCATTCTACCCCCCCCCCCCCGGTAGAAAATGGACGAACAGTTATGACTTCTTGATAAAATAAATGAATAGTAAAGATACCATGATATAAGAGTTGATTTGAAGTGGTTCCTTTTTTTTCAAGGCGTATATGAGGGCTGCTGAATCGTTTTCAGCTCTCCTAACTTTCTAAATACAGTACATATATATATATATATATATATATATATATATATATATATATATATATATATATATATATATATATATATATATATATATATATATATATATATATAATTAATTCATTGAGTCTGAAAGAAACCTCAAACAACCCTCACCAAGTTTTGAATTCAGAGATGCCAAGGTGAGAGGATTTCCTTCAATTGATTCATACTATTCAATTTTGTTTTCATTACTTACTGTTGATTATTTGAAATTCTCAAGTTAAATAGTCGATCGATTTTATTGCTTGGGTTCAAGATGGGGAGTTCAAAAATGGAAACTGGTCGAAATTCGAACCAAGATTTTAGTCAATGAACCTACAGATCCGTATTGACGGTTAGAATTCCATAAGAGAGACAAGAATCTCGAAGATGGGGATTCGGACAGCCTTCTGCTATTGACGACAACCAATTGAGAACAATTAGCGAAATGGAAGCACACGGAACAACTCAAGAAATTGCAGACGTAAACATTGTCCATTGAATAGATCCTTCCTGATCTTTTGAACAGGAGTAGAGGTTTATCCCTTGTTTTGTTTTTAGAATTGGGGTTAAGGTTCCCCTTAAAATATTTTTCATGATCTTTCACTCTCAGTAGCTCCTTACATCTTAGTGGCATTATCGCCTTGCTTGGGGTAAATTGATTAAAAAACAGATTTTGACGTTTTACACCAAATCAGAAAATCCAAACAGTTCAACAAATTGGCACGCCATGAGTTGAAATCAAATGAAAAAAATATTCACTGTTAATACGTTTGTTTTGTATTACTAGAAAAATAAAACCGACGCCATTTTTTATGGCATTGTGACAAGAGACGGTAAATAGATTCTATTCAATGGCCGAACTGAGTTGAAGAATCAAAATATTTGCCTAAATCAGACGAACATCACAAAAAGTTATGGTCATCGTTTGGTTGTCGGAAAGTGGAATCATCCGCTACTACTTCTCAAATTCTGATGAAGTCTTCACAATATTGCCAGAAAATGGACAAAAGGTACCAAAACCAGCAACATGTCCGTAGAAATATATTCAATGGAAACGTATGACAACGCCCATCTGCATGTGTTGCAAATCAGTGCATGATTTGAACGAACTGTGTCATAAACCTGCACCACACCCAGCTAAATCAACAAACACCGTGCTGACCGAATACCAATTTTTAGGCATCTCGACGATTTCAAGTAAGAAATGGTTCTCAATAAGCAAGCATCAACAGAAACTAAAAATAAAACCAAAATTCTTTCAAATACTTTATTGGTTCTAGCACTCCAGACTCCTGTGTTACCCGAATAAACAAATTTCTTTGTAGTTGACAACAATGCAGATTCTAAGGGCTCTTATTTCGAATGGTAAATCTGATTTTTAATCTGATATCACTTGCTTCCGAATTTAGGATTAAAAAGCCGGAAATATTTCCACACAAACATAATATTACAATTGTGACTGCATCTTATCATTGCCTTTTCGTATAACACATAAAGTCAATATCCTTTTCGAATCTGAGAGCAAACGTTGAAATCTTCGAGAGGAAATATTTCCTTACTATTCTGCGATTGTCGCTTTTAACATTTTCTAGGTTATATTGTATTGATCTGGGGAGGGGGGGATTTTACGACACATCAACAATTGTTGGGTCATTTAATGTCGAAATATGATGTTATACATCATCAATTCGCTCTACGTCGCTCACATCAAACATGGTAAAATTGGAAATAGCTTCTGACGATAAAGGCGACAAGAGAATTGCTACACATGTTTGCTTCTTTTAATCATAGAAGGTTTCCTAGTCAATGTTGTTAAGCTGATGTGCCTCCACTTAAAGGCAGGGCCATGTGGTGTTGGATGCGTAGGAATCTTCTAGCAGTTCAACTTGGATGAAAGAAAATATGAAGCAAACACTGACATATTTCTTAAAAAATTATTTCACCCCAATCAAGGCGATAAGGCCACTAAGATTCAAGTGAAAGAAATAGAGGAGACACTAAAAGAACAGGATTCAAGAAGACGATTGACATTGCATTCTCGGGGATCTTAGTTGACAGGAAATCAGTATGTCGGAAAAGAATTGCATAAACAAGAAGTGTGGATGATGGAACTATTAGCATAGAACTTACGGTTAGATCTAGCAATTTCAACCTTGCAATGATGCGGCCGAGCTGACCATTTACTGTACTTAAATTCATGACGTCGACGTACCAAAGAGGAATTCTAATCAGAAAAAAATACCGGCAAAGTCTTTATACAATGTCACAGGTAATCTACATTACAATGGTGGAAATGTGACTGAAGTTAAGATGCCAGATGAGGACCGATAACTTTGCAGATTCTTCTTTGGATATTGTCAAGAATCTTGAGATATACAGTTATCTCCAAAAGTATTGGAATGGCAAGGCCAATTCTTTTGTTTTTGTTGTTTACTGAAGACATTTGGATTTAAGATCAAAAGATGAATATGAGTTCAGAATTTCAGCTTTTATTTCCTGCTATTTACATTTAGATGTGTTAAACAGCTTAGGACATATAACCTTTTGTTTGAATCCACCCATTTTTCAAGTGAGCAAAATTACTGGAACACGTAACTGACAGGTGTTTCTTGTTGCTCAGGTGTTGCCTTTTCAATTTTCAATGAATAAATGAGATTCTTAAAGATAAAGGAAGGAAAAACTGTTTTGGCTGGGATGCGTATCCCTTTTTTTGTTGTTTGCTTATATCACTTCCTGCCATCCGGCTCACCAAATATGCATAACCAAAACTCATCCGGGTCTACAATCTGTTTATATGTCGATGGTAATCACTGATATCTGTTTGAGGCGCGATTCTTCAGCTGGTGACCGTGAGGATATAATCCAATGCCAACCCTCTAATGTACCTGGCAGACCGATGTGTTCGTGCGACACTGAGTGAAAAGCGTACGTTGGTATGTACTGGAGTCACCACAGATCAACTTCTCTTAGAACAAGTATTTCTTTATTGACATTTAATTTGACACATAGACTGGTATCCCCTGGCGTGAATTAAATGCTCTCACGTTATGTGGTATTATGTCGGAACAGAAATTTCATTCAAATTTCACACCAGACCCATAAAGGGAGCCAGGCATTGGGTTGATCTGGGGGAACCGAATGCAGAAGCACTGTACTGCAAATATTTTTTAAAATAATAAACATAGCTGAAGCGGTAAAAAAGAAATAATTAATAGCGGTGTCAAAGGAATAACCGTCCCTTTGATACAGCATTTTTTGCGCGATAAACATTGTCAATATTTTCATGATAATTGTTCTGGGTAGCTTCTGCCGGATAAGCATACAATTAAATTCGTTGTTATCTGTGAAAAAATTATATAAACAGAATGAATCTTAAAATATAATCTGTTTGCCGACGCCATTTTGAGAGTTGATAGTCATTACAACATCTGATAGAAAAGATCGGGTTAATACTTCGCGCTGTAACTATGAACAGGCCACTGATATTTGATAGCATATAGCAAGTGGCTGGGGTAATAGTATTATAGAAGTTTTATGGCCTACCTTCCATATCGGATGCCAGTATTTTTAAAATTGCTATTGGGCGGTGGAGGCAATTATGATTTATGATCAAGACTGCCTCAGGTGTCTGTTACTGAATTAATTTCAAGTGTTCCTAATTGAAGAATTATTGTTTATTGCCCAAGGAATCTGTAAATATCCTGCAAAATACACTCTCCATCATTTAGAGGAAGGACACCATATCATATTTTTGTTTGATATGACTATTAGATTTCTATATATTTAATTAACTGTAAAAAATGTCTTTCATTGAACATGAAGAGATGAAACCTTATAAAAGAGGAAATCAAAATATAAACTTAGAAATCGTTGTAAAACAGTTGCTGCAAAAACAAGAAATTCTTTACCATTCCAATTTGAGACTAATCATAGTCATTTTGAGACTAAATAAATTCATAATGAAATAAACAAGTTTGAATTGGGACTAAGCAGATTCATTATTGGAAAAATGTTTCCAACTTATCTTCCCGTTTCAATAAATAAACATCATGAATTCAAAAATCAATTGGGCGGTAAATTAAAAATCGGAGCACAGCGTTGAGTAGATTTTACTATCAATTCCTTACAAGAGGCTATTCTTGAACGGATAAATTTGTGTTGAAGTTTCTGGCACTTTAAAGTAAGCCAGTTAAGGAGAAGTGAAGAAGAAAGAAATGGACAGACTGTATATAGTGTTAAGAAAGAGAGAATAAGAGAGAAGTATTCCAACTGAAATGATTTGTGGGACAATTGGGTAAATCTCGAAAGTCCTAAGAAAAAAGCAGCAAGAAAATACTGAATGCATATATCAAGACAGAGTTTGAAAAAAGATATGTATAGTGTGAGAGTTTAAGCTCTGAAAGTTTCATCCAAAACACATCCATCTTTCATGAATTTTCTTGATTAATTCATTGCTCCTAGAAGCATTTTCGTTAATAATAAACAAATTTGTTTATTCCGCTCGAAGATATTTAGAGATTTATGGAACCGATGAATTCTTCAAAGGCATCGGTTTGGTTGATGAGGAGTTTATAAACGATTTCTAAGTTTATATAGAAATCTAATAGTCATATCAAACAAAAGTGCTGTGGTGTCCTTTCTCTAAATGATGAACAGTGTATTTTGCAGGATATTTACAGATTCCTTGCGGAATAAACAATAATTCTTCAATTAAGAACATTTTCAATAATAAAGTTTAGTTGCATATTGTAATTTTATCATGTAAATATTTAATTTTAAAGTCCTTTTTAGCAAAATAATTGCTCAGTCCCAAAATGAATTTGCCTAATCCATTCTGAATTTGACTATTTCATTTTGAATCTGCTTAGTACCATTTTGAATTTGCTATGTCCAATTTTAAACTTGACTATTCCATTTAAAATTTGCTACATCCCATTTTGAATATGACTATCCCATTCAGAATTTGCAATATCCCATTTTGAATTTGATTATTCCATTTTGAATTTTCTACATCCCACTTTCAATTTGAGTATCTCATTTGATATTTGCTATGTCCCATTTTGAATTTGACGATTCCATTTTGAACTTGACTATTTCATTATGAACTTGCTTAGTCCCAAATGACTTTCACTAGTCCCAACTTGAACTTTGAAATGGTATAGAAATATTGGAACACCAGACAAAGATGCTTGGAGCAATCTTGCCAAAATTAAAAGAACTAGTTCTATGCAGGGTTCGAGTTAGGGTTCGGGTTAGTGTTAGGGTTCGGGTTCGGGTTAGGGTACAGGTTAAGGTTAGAGCTTGAGTTAGACTTCGGGTTAAGATTAGCGCTCAGGTTAGGTTGAGGGCTCGGGTTAGGCTTCGCGTTAGGGCTAGGGTTAGGTTTCCGGTTCGGGTGAGGATTCGGGTTCTATTATTTCATTCACGCCTGACGCGAATACAAAACTCAATTGAGAAATTTTTATACGACGCTGAAGAATGTTACGTTTTTGTCGGGTTACAGAAGGTACTTAGAACTTTCGAAAAAATATTGGCAGGACTGGCCGTATGGAAAAAAGATACGATTATTTTTAAGGAATTGTGTCCATCAAAGCACGAGAAATGTTATAATTATATTTCACCCGAAAAAACAGGAAATATTGCTTTTGATGAGACTATGTTAATTGTGTCTGAAATTTCCGCTGAAAGATGCTCCCTATTTATTACAAGTTGACAAGACATGAATCTCACAAAAAAGATGAACGAAGGTTTTGTTACTTACACTGGGATTGTCAATCGCGAATACCAATAATATTTAAACTTATCGAACTATCTTCAGATATGTTTAAATGTTTGATTTTTATGCAAGTGTTAACCTCCTGTAAAGACGCTGAAATTATTTCTCAAATTCTAACAAAATTTGAACAGGACCCAAAATTAACTTTGCAGATTGTCTTCAAATATCGACAAAATGGATATTGTATAAATGCAGATAGTGTGACTAAAGAGCCAAAAAGGATCAGAAATAAAATGATGACTGCAGCGAACCCGTGTTAAGGACTTCATTTTAAGGTAGATTTCTTGTTCAAAAATAAAATATTTTCAGTCTGGAAGACTGGTTTATAGAAAGACATTGTAAATCAAAGGAAAGAAAAATGTCAAACATTTTGATACAGTAAAAGTCGTATTGACAACTCAAAATCTGAATGAGGCCCGCAACAGAAGATTTGTTGCGGTCAAGATGAATAAGGTTGAAGTAAAACTTCAAATGGACACAGACAGCGACGTTAATAGAAGTAATGAAAAATCTTGGAAAATATTGGTAAAGTTTGGTTAATGGAAGCAAAAATAGTTGCACATGCCATTTCAGTAGAAAAAAACTGTTTTCGAGGTGAAATTACATATAATGTCTCGTGGGTCGGTAAAAGCTTAAAACTAAGTCTCATTCGTATTTTTTTAAAAATACATTGAACTTATTAGACGTGGATTGGATGGAACTGTTCGGTTTGCGGATTGTACCCGCAAAAGTCGTTCGATATTTTATTGTGTATAATTGCGGCAAAGAACGTAAAAGGGAGAAATGGGTTGAAGGCCGCTGAGCCTAATTATCTTAGACTTTAGCTAATCAGATTCATGACCCATTCATTCATTACAATTTGCACATTCACCACAAGAACTCGTCCATCATCATTCAATCCTACATATGCCACAATACCACACACACAGGAAACCTACAAAACACCCCATGACATAAAAATTCTTAAGTATAAATTTATATATACAAATTTATTGATGATGAACAATGAGGAGGAAGGGGATGAAACCGAAATCAAACTAAAATATAACAAAACACATAAACTAAAGATAACTGATGTTAGTAGGACAGTCCAACCCCCAAAGAAATAAGAAAGGCCCCTGTATTCTGTCTTCAGACAAAATCAAGAGGCTCTCTCGCTATTTAAAATAAATACAGACTTGGGAAAAAAAGAAACTGATTCAGTCAAGATGAAAAAATGTCCAAAAACAGGGAAAGTTGGGAATCTCGGCTTTGAACATGAGAAGAAGAAAGCAGGAACAGGCCAGGAACGACACTTACATTAACTCGGTGCACAAGGAAGGGGTCTATCCTAACCAGAGGATGGCACCAAAGGAAAACACCCCGTTGTAACTTAGAGAAACTTTTTAAAAAAAAGAAGAAAATCAAGGCAAGTCCCGTTCACGCGAACCAGGCTCGCCGCAGTTAACCACCTTTCACTGAAATCTGTCGATAGTTAACGCTTTCTGTCAGTTCTAATCTTTATCCTGAGCTGATGCTCAAAGAATCGGATTAGATCCTGATAAGAATAACGTTCACATCGCAAGATTTCCCTCATCCGCGTCGTCCAAATAAACATTCCGTGGCTAGCAGCGACGGAAACATCATCCGTTTCACCCCAGATTACGGTGGCGACATATTGTCGCACGCGTATGCGCGATCAATGGGCACGAGCTTTTCGGGAGCGATACGAGCCTCAACTCATAGTCCCATGAGGGTGGTGGTGGTGGTGGTGGTTAGGTTTGCATGCAAGGAGAATGGTAGAAGGCGTGCGAAGCCGTTTCCTCTAAGCCAAGGTCAAACCACTGTGCCATGTGTCCTTGACGACAATAAGTTCAATCGCAAATCCGTGTTCAAAAAGTCGAGAAAGCAAAGTGGTTGTAAAGCGTCCAACAGGCAAATTTATACCGAAAACGGAGTAAAAAATTCCGACTTCCCACTCGCAACAGAGGTAACGAACTTTCGCTCACCATGCTCAAAAATCGTTCAATATTTATTGTGTATAAGAATCAACAATTGTAGCACAAGGCCTGATGGATTGAGGCTAATCAGATTCACGACTCATTCATTCATTACAATTTGCACATCCACGACAGAAACTCGTCCGTCATGATTCAAAACCTACATATACCACAATACCGCATACACACAGGGAATCTACAAAACACCCCATGACATAAAAAATTCTTGAGTATAAAATTTATTGATAGTGATGGGGGAGAGATGAAACCGAAATCAAACTAAAATATAACAAAACACATAAACTAAAGATAACTGATGTTAGTAGGACTGTCCAACCCCCAAAGAAATAAGAAAGGCCGCTGTATTCTGTCTTCAAACAAAATCAAGAGGCTCTCTCGCTAGGGGGGGGGGTAAAATAAATACAGACTTGGGAAAAAAAGAAACTGAATACGCCCTCCGAGTCTTGACCTCTCGAATATACCGACCGGAACCTCGAAGGGTGTCTTCTTTGCGCAATTGTAGCCTATGTTCACAGCTTCGGAAGGCATCTAATTGACTGACACTCGTAGCGCTTTCCTCCCAAATACTGCTTTCTGTAGGATATCCCCTCAGCCTCCAGCCGGGAAAGACGATCCTCGAGAGCCTTCATCTTGTTAGTCTTATCTAATGCGAGCCGCTGGCTATACTCAGTGGTGAAAAACCTATTCCTATCCTTAAGCCTCTCCCACCACGTATTCTCAATAACCGCCCCACTAGTTCCTGTTTCACTTAAGGTAGTTAGCTGTTTCGGGAAGTCCCGCCAGTCCAGTAAAGACAGACTGAACTTCCAGCGTCTAGCCGTTCGTGGGGTCTAACGGCACCTGAGCACAGACATGTCTGTGGTCCGAATAGCCTAACCAGTGGAACGTGGGCCAATATAGCAGATCTCTATCGGCGCTCTGACTCGCATTCTATCCAGGTAGCTAGCCAGCAGGTGAAGTGGAGATGCTCCTTGACTGGCGAGTCATTAATTTTTGCTGGTGACGCACGGGTGGATTGGCTTTAACCATTTCCCTCTCCTTTCTGCTTCATCCAGCCTGTTTTCCTTTTTGGATGGGCATCAAGGAGGAAGACGGTCAGTTCCGCGTTTTCACGCGTTCAAAACAGAATACGTCCAATATGTATGATGTATTGGCAGGACGTAAGGGTCGTGTGAACTATGGAACTACTTACTGGAGGGAGGGACAAGCAGAATTAGAATTAGAATAAAAATAGATCAATTAATTTTATCCATTCTCCGATGTTGTTGCTATCGTAAAATAAAGAGACAAAATACACGTGTTCCGCCTTGACACATTTGCTATTTCACTAGGCAAGTACTAATCTTAATATAGACACGTCATAGATGTTTAATCCAGGATTATCTTCGTAAGCACCAGGAAATTTACCTTTAATTTTTATCACTCTATCCTTCTGAATATATAATTTTATGTAAAAGGAATTTTTTGTTTATTTTCTTTCAAACAACACTTAAGGCCTCATTGATACGAGGAACATTTCAGAAATTCCGAGACATTTTTAAACAGACGCAGTTATATCTGTTCTAGACTATTCTAATTTTAGCATACCATTCCTATCTATCTAATAAGTTGATCTTCCAACTTATTTCAGATAGAAGGAGGCGGCTGGAGCCGTCCTTTGGACCTCTTAACAATGCTTGTTATAATTGACTGTCTTGCAGAATAAAGTCGCGACGTGTAAACAATTTGAAAGCTCACTATGCAATAAAGACTTGTATTGGTAGAAATGGACATCAAGACTGTCCCTCAGCACCCCCTACAGTCCAGATCTTGCTACCTGTGACTTTCGATTATTTCTCATGCTGAGACAGTCCTTTTTGAAGAAAATTAGCGGTACAGTTTTAATTGAAACAGATTTATGATTAATCTATTCTTTTTAGAGAGGCAGATAAAGACTGATTTAAACCCCTTGACGAAGGCTGATGGGAAAGGACTATCCACTCCTTCTTAAAGATTAAGGAATTTAGCAGCTAGATTAAATTATCAAATGACAAAGTTTTGAATGAGACATGAGACCACGTGCTTGGTGTATTTAGATTTTTTTAAATAATTTCTTTTTTAATATAAAAACAATTTATAAATTAAACTTCTGTTAATTTGGGGCGCATCTGGTTACATTTCAGGGCGCGTTAGTGCGACTGGGCGCACCCGCCGAGAAAAGCCGCCATGAAAGGTAATATCCGAAGATGACTCATTTAAAAAACGTTTCTACACAGATTATGCTGTTACTGTAGAAATTCAACAGTCGCTTGTCTCAAACTTCTTCGAGACCGGTAGTCATGCCTTCGTTTAGCGATAGGATAAAAGCTCCAATTTCGATATATATAATATCATTTATATTTCGAAATATATAAATATAATTTATATTTGTAGAAATATAATACCATATGCTGTTAACATGTGCACCGTATTTTATTTATTTAGTAACAAACGTGTTGGATTAGTGAATGTGTGTACCTTATTTTACGGACATCTTTTATTACCGTGTAAATGATCCGAAGTCTTGTGTAGTCAATCGTGGCCTTGTACCTTACTTCTTGGACATCTGTCAATTTTGAATGTATAACATTATATCATAAAATGCTACACCCCAAATTATCAGTTAGTTCTTCAATCATTTTGTTGCTTAAATTGAAGGGGGAATGAAGAATAATCGATAATTTAATTAAACTTAATCGATGAGGCGTTTGGCATTCTTCCGATTAAAAATGGCGACTACTGGCTTCCGGTGAGCCTTGCGGCGAATCAGATATCAACAACCATATTGCAAAAACTCTTTTGCATCAGTTAATCGAAAATTGATCTTCATTCATTTCAGGGGGATGGCCAGCAGCACCAAAAGAAAAAGAATGGCAATTTAAAGATTTCTTCACTTCTTTCTTCCTTCTACCCTATCTTCATTTCTTTCTTTCTCCCTTCTTTCCTTCCTTCCATCCTTCCTACCTTTCTTTCTTTCTTTCTTCGATTTTCTTTACCACTCGTTCTTTCCTTTCTATATTTCTTTTTCGATCTTTCTTTCTCTCATTCATTATTTACATTTTTCTTTCTTTTTGTTTCTAGTGAATTTTTATTGTCTTTCTCAAATAATTGTTTTTCTTTTTCCGTTTTCCTTCGTCGACTTTCTTTTTTCATTTTTCTTTAGTATTCTTTATTAATTTTTTCTTTTCTTTGTTCGTGAGAACATTTTTCTTCTTTTGCTTTACCAGTACAATTTATCTTATTTCTTCATTCGGGTTTACTTTAGCGTTTCTTTTTTTATTTCCTTTTCTTTTTTACATTGTTTATTTCTATAATTTTCTTTGTTTTTCCTTCCTTCATCGTCGCTTTTTTTAATTCTTTCCTTCTTTTTCTGTAATAATTAATTTTGAATCTTTCTCCCTTTCTATCATTTAGAGCTATTTACTAAGCCTCACATGTGGCACAAGGCCGAACGTGTGGAGAACCTTGTTAGAATTGAACTCAATACTACAAATTTGCTAACCATGCTAACGTACCTCTTTCTTTCTTTTATAACCTCTTACTTTTCGTTTCTTTCTGATTCCTGTTAGTTTTTCCTTCTTCAATTTTTTTTTTTAAACTTCTTTTCCTCTTTGCCTTTTTCTTCATCGTCATTCATTTTGATTTTTTTCTCTTTTACATTTTTCATTATTCTTTCGTTCATCAGAACAAAGTTTCTTTTTGCAACCATAGTAAATGTCATTACTTGCTGCCTATTTTTCGTTCCCGTTTTTCATTCCTGTCTTCTTCACATCGTGCTTTTTCTAAATTCATTCTTTCTTCATGTTGTTTCTTTATTTTTCTTTATTTTGTTGCTTCTTCTTTAATCGGCGTTTTTCGTCTTCCTTCCTACGTTCAGGCTTCTTTCTGTGATTTTTTCTTTTATTGTGGAATTTTCTTTTTATATTCTATTTCTCTCTCTTTTTCTTTTCCTCTCTAATTATTCTTTCTTTTTTCCATTTTCTTTCTCTCTCTTTTCTTTAGTTCTCTAATTATTCTTTCTTTTTTCCCTTTTCCTTCTCTCTCTTTTCTTTACCTCTCTAATTATTCTTTCTTTTTTCCATTTTCTTTCTCTCTTTTTTCTTTTCGTCTCTCTTTATTTATTAGGTATATCTTTTAATTTCTTCTTTTCTTTCTAATTAATCACCGTTTCTTTCATTCTTTTACTTGTTTTGTTGATTTTTTTCTTTTTTAACATTGTTTATTCCTTTCTGTCCTTCGCATTCGTTTTTCCTTTTCTAATATTTAAATATTCACTCCCTATCATTCATATTTTTTCTAAGAAGGAATAAAGAAAGCTAATGACAAGAAGAGAATTAATATATTTCTCCTGTAATAACCAGTTATGATTTGAAATCATTTTTTCGTCGGCTTTCAGTTACTTCTAAAGCCTTCAGCAAACACGCCATCCTTTTTCTTTTTTTCTATTTATTCTCGATTTAAGTGGTGTTTTTCAGTATCTGACATTGATTCAAGCATTCTTTCCTTGAAATAATTTTTTTTATTTGGTTTCTTCAACAATTCCCGCTCATTTCATTTATTCATTAAATAATTTAATTTATAGTTTTATTTGGTTTCGCTAGTATGAAAAAAAAAGATATCGTTTGGTTGCTTCAATTCTTGTACTTCATTGATTACTTGTTACTTTCTCTTTTCTTTATTTGCTCTTCTTTCTTCTTTGTTTCCTTTTTAATGTCTGTCCCTCTTTCTTTAAACTAATCTTCTTCGTTTGTGACCAGCTTAGGCAAATGGTTGCTAAATGAATGACTGGATATCAAATCGCTTATCAGGTCACGTGCAGCGCTGTTAGAATCACGTCAAAATCTACGCTTTATTTTTTTCAAGAAATTAATTAGAGCCAACAATATTAATAATTTCGATAAGGATGATGCTAATATTGACGATAATATGAAATCTAATAACATTAACATGGAGATAAGTCTGTAACGTTCGAACACGTGAGAAGGTAATAATTATATATATATATATATATATATATATATATATATATATATATATATATATATATATATATATAATGAATAATCACAAAAAAATTCATTTTACCTCATGTGTAATATAAAAATAGATCTACAAAAAAGAGAGCTCATTTTAATATTTCTTACATTACTAGGACATGCTTGAATTATTTGACTGTTACTATATATATATATATATATATATATATATATATATATATATATATATATATATATATATATATATATATATATATACATATACACATATATATATATATATAAAAGTGAATATAGAAGTCAACACTTAGAGGCGACAATCTGTTTCATGCTATACGCAATCGTGACAATTACGTCTAGCATGAAACAGTCTGTTTCCTGTGAGTGCTGACTTCAATGTTAACTTTTATATTTACACACGCTCTATCTCTGATATTGAGCACTTTATCCCATAAATATAGCACACTTTAAGACTATATTTCTTCATATGTGTGTGTGTCTGTGTGTGTGTGTTATGAGTGGATGGGTGTGTGGGTGAAAAATGAAGTCAATACTCAGAGTTGATAGACTGTTTTATGCTAAACGCAATCATCAGGCCACATGAAGGTGGCCTGACGTTTGCGTTTAGTATGAAACAGTCTGTCACTTCTGAGTATTGATTTCAATGTTCACTTTTATATTTATATTTACATACGCTCTATCTCTGATATTGAACACTTTATCCCGTAAATATAGCACACCTTAAAGCTATATTTCTTCATATATTCGCAATAGGCACTCAAAAGTTGATGAAGAGTTTATCAGGTCTATACCTTAAATGCCTGCTAAAGATTTTCTTGCGCATCTTCCAACATTCGAGGATGCTGAAAGTGCCGCCAGAAAGCTTAATGGTGAAAAGTCACCTGGAATGCATTGGCTGCATACCGAGATTTTTAAGCACAGTGGAGAAAGTCTTTTACATCGGCTTTATTCGTTGTTGCTGGATACCTGGAGCAATAACAGTGATGACTGGAAAGATACTGTCATGGTTGTTTTGTACATGTGTAAAAGGGACAGGGATGGCTGTGGAAATTATCTTGGCATATCGCTGTTGTCGGCAAGGTTTTTTGTGGAGTTCTGTGGAGTTCGCTTATTGAACCACGTTGCTAATGAAGCTCTTCCGGAATCCCAGTCGGGTTGGACGTGGCATGGTAAAAATTGTGTCGAACAGAACGTGGATCCCTATAAGGTATTTGTTGACTTTGACACCGTAAACAGAAAGTCTTTGTGGAATATTTTAGGGAAGTTTCAATGTCCTGAAAATTTTGTTTCCATTCTTTGCTTATTTCATGATGATGTGAAGGCATGGGTTAATGTTAGTGAAAATCTCTCTGAGCCGGTGACAGATGAAGATGAAGTTAAGCGGGGCGACATTCCGGCCCCAACCCTATTGGCCCTGTAATTCTCTATCGATTTTGAACAGGCTTTTAAGAACTGCAACCTTGGTATTTACATTTGCTATTGTTCAACAAGAAGGCTGTTTAACCCACTAACTGCATTTTTTAATGCGCATTTTTGGCCCAGACAGGGGTTTAGGAGTTTATTTATTCCTTATGCTTAATTTCAGGAGTTACCATTGTCGTTTTTATAGAAACTAGAACATAAAATATATACGTGTATAAAACATCAAAAAATAAATTGATTAGAAATAATAAAAATATACATTTCAAAATAATCATTATTTTTCAACTCGTGAAATGTAAAATTACGGCAGAAAGTGTCTTCTTACGGCTAATAATAAATACTTTAAAGGCTAAGTGTTGTAAAATATACCTCTGCAAATGCAATGTATGTAAGCAATTCAATGTAAATACAACGAATAACATGTAGTGAGTTTAATTTTAACAGATCCCCAAATGGGGCTCATGGCAGGTTAACACCAGGAGGTTTGATGCAAAGTCGAGGGTTCACTTGTCGTTGATCAGGGGTTTGCTATATGCTGATGACTGCGATCTTGTGGCTCACTAGGAAGTAGATATGCAACATCTTATGGATGTTTTTTTTTAATGCATGCACTGCACTGGGATTGACTATTAGTTTGAAAGAGACAGTAGTTATGTACCAACCAGCTCCATGGAAGCCATATTGTGTGTTGAGTCTTGACTCATTGTTGAATCTCGCCTATTGCATGGAATAATAATGCAACACAAAATGTACTTAGAACAAGAATGTATTATAACAAGAAAGTGTACACAATAAGTACATATAGTATTTCTGTATATTTCTGGGAAGACGTTCCTGGAGAATGTGTTGACTAGTCGCAGTCGATCAGAGTCTCTAGTTGGATCTCGTGATTCCTCTTCTCTCGTCTTCCGGTACCAACCACTATTTATATAGTTGGTAGTCACCTATGCAGATTAGGTGGATCCCACCACAACATTGTGAATAAAGCATCTTTGTCTATGGTGAAGGGTTGAAGGCTGTTTTCTCGTTTGTGTATCGTGGAAGCACGTTGAGCATGTTCTGTGATCTTGATATGGAAATTTCAAACCGCATACAAAAAGCTAGCAACGCATTCGGAAAACTGAATAAACGTCTGTGGTCTCAGAACGGAATTTCTGTGAGTACAAAGCTAAAGGTCTATCGTGCATTTGTGCTTACAGCACTTCTTTATGCTTGCGAGACGAGGGTGCTTTACAGCAGATAAGTGAAAAGGCTTGAGAGATTTCACCAGTACGGCTTACGTCGTATCTTTGACATTGCCTGGCAAATGTTTGTTAGTGATGCAGACGTGTTAGATAGGAGCGGCTGGGATAGAATTGGGGGCTTGATAGTAAATGATCAACTTCGGTGGGCCCGCCACCTCGTCAGAATGGATGACAGCCGTATTTCAAAGCAATTGTTTTATGGTGAGCAGCGAAATGGGAAGACAAATGCCGTCAAACCAGAGATGCACTTTAAGGACTGCATCAAGGATGCACTGAAGAAATGCAACATTCTTTGTGAACTCTGGGAAGAATGTGCATCTGATCGCAATAACTCGAATGTGCATCTGATCACAATAACTCGAATGTGCATCTGATCGCAGTGGAAGTGTTTGAGGAGGAGAAGAGGAGCCACGCAAGGCTTAAAAGAGATGTGCGTAAAGGCGTCTCCGTTGAACTTCGTGAAGACACACCCGCATCATTAATTAATCATAGCTAAGGTTTCAAACTCATAAAGGATTGATATATATATATATATATATATATATATATATATATATATATATATATATATATATGTGTGTGTGTGTGTGTGTGTGTGTGTGTGTGTGTGTGTGTGTGTGTGTGTGTTATTCCAGGATCATTTTCCAACTTATTCAAGATGATCTTCACCATCTCTGACTTTCTAACTTTTTGTCTTGGAGTAACAAGGTTCCTCACAGGTTTCCCTTACGATTTCATTTCCAAGTCTTTTTTCGCTGCTCTTTGGACTTTCGTAACTGAAACTCATCTCTCGCGTGCCAAACGTTTTATGAATTGAGTTGGATCTTTTCTAATTGATCTCTTTGGCTCTAACTTGATGCCTCTTCCTGTTGTCACCTCAAGATCCTGTTTCCTGTTGGTATCATTACTGAAGGTTTAAATGATATTTTCCCTCTCATTGTTGCTCAATTGGGAAGACATAGTGGTGCTGACACAAAACGATTTTAACATGCTGTCTCTCTGGCTGGATATCTCAAACTTACCTGAAAACGTAGAAAAAAGAAACCCAATTAGTTTACTGGATTTTTTTTATATTAATCAATTTTGGGTATGGATAATTGTTCCATACTGTCACTCGATTTGGAAAATTTTGCTGTTATACCATATAATATACATATATATATATATAATTTATAAAGCTCAAAGACTAATATTCTATGGTTATAATTTATTAAATTGGAATCGTAATTTAACCGATTCGGCCACAGAGGATCGTTCGGTTGGCAAGGTCGAATTTACTGCTTATAAACTTCAAAGGCATGTCAGGCTATATGACGGTTCCGTATCGGATACAGGTTCGAATCCTGTCGGAGGACGAATATTTTCTATGAAAATTTCTCGGACATTCAAGCCGGTAAATGTTATTAATACTGTTTATTATAAACAGAGCATTTACTTAAATATTTGTATCTATAAAAAGAATGTTAAGGATGAAATGCCTTAAAAATGTCTTGACTTTGTCGGACTTTGTACATTTCATATATATATATATATATTTATAAATTTAAAAATTATAAAATTTAAAAATTAGACACATATAAACTAGGGTTAAACAAAGACTTGGGAATTTTAAATCCGTATAAATATTTCAATAGTTAAAAAATATTTCTTTTTAGATATAATAAAAAAACCTTTTTAAACAACATCTAAAATATTATCGTTAGATTTACGTTAGAAATATTCAAACACAGTTGCATTCCACATCACGTGACTACTTGAAAACAAACTTCTGAATGCAGTTATTTAATTAATTTCTGACGAAAGATCGGGGAAGATCTGAAATATCAAATATATATATATAAAAATATATATAAATACTTTCACAAAAAAACATTTAATTTTCTTTAATTTGCAACTTTTCAGTTGTTTTCTCCATATTATATACATATCAAGAAAGTATATGTGGCTTCTCATTATCCTATATATATATATATATATATATATATATATATATATATATATATATATATTATAATTTTATCATATAAACAAAACCATTTTACTCACAACAAAGATGCGACTTGGTCTCAGTGCATTTTAACTGCACATCTACGGGTGAGGGTCGAAAATGGTTATAATGCACTGAAACCAAGTTGCATCCTTGTTGTCAGTAAAATGGTTTTGTTTATATGATAAAATTATAATAAATAACTTTATTTTATAACTACATGTATTGAGCTCTTTTTTTAATTAACGCTGCGAACGTTAGAATTTATATATTTTATATATTACTTTCGTTCTCATCGCATCGGATATATATATATATATATATATATATATATATATATATATATATATATATATATATATATATATATCAGCTATTATCATTTGAAGAAGCATACATAAAATGATGTTAGGAAAATGATATCCGATAACACATTTCGCCTGCATGGTTTCTTTACATGGATAACGAATAATATTTTGTGTGTGTCTGCATTTGTATGTGTTTAAAATAATTAAATCTTTCATTATTTTCCCAAGTTAGCGTTGCTTGAGACTAAGAAATGAAAAAAGTGAATGACTTTAAAAAAAATCGTTTAATATTTTATATTCTCCGTCTTAAGTGTCTGAGTTTTAAGATGGAAAATCCTTCAGATGAGTAGATAATAGATGAAAGAATTGTTTTCATCCGTCCGTTCTCCATGTCAACAGTAGGTAATAAATTTAGGAATGTAATCCCCCGATAGATTTATTGACATTTGTAGAAACATTCATGTAAGAATGTTACAAAAATGATATCCGATAACTTATAACTCTGTCGGGATTACATACCCAAATTTATTACACACACACGCACACACACACAGACACACACACACACACACACATATATATATATATATATATATATATATATATATACAAATATATAAACATATAATTATATGTATTATATATATATATATATGTTGTTTTTTGCATGCTTTTACATACATACATTCATATATACATACTTACACACACACACACACACATATATATATATATATATGTAAGTATGTATGTATGTATGTAAGTATGTATGTAAAAGCATGCAAAAAACAACATATATATATATAATACATATAATTATATGTTTATATATTTGTATGTATATATATATGTTGTTTTTTGCATGCTTTTACATATATATATATATATATATATATATATATATATATATATATATATATATATATATATATAGTATCAGTGGGGCGCCTTGGTAATGAAACATGTGGCCACGAAATTAGTGCCGGAGGCATCGTTGTTGTATGTATTTATATATGTTTTCTACCCTAAGTCGTGTGGAATTTGACAATAAAAATGGATTACTTACGTAATAGGATATTTATCCGCATTTCCAAGTTGCAGAATTGCGATTCTGGAAATTTAATTAAATATGAAGATACAAGACCTCATTCTCATTGCTTTGGACACATGTATATGTCCTTTAAATTTTAGATCGACCATTCTCTCTCTCTATGTCTCTCTCTCTCTCTCACTCTCTCTCTCTCTCTCACTCTCTCTCTCTCTCGCTATATATATATATATATATATATATATATATATATATATATATATATTAATCCTTTCAAATTCACGGATCAATTTCTTAATGTTGCCATTAAACTCATTAAGGAAGGCGCCGTAGTTTTTCTCATTCCTTTTATTTTCCCAGGGACTTCCAATCTCATCCAAGATCATCTTCAGGACTGAACTGATAAGACAAAATCTAATGTAATAGATAAATGTGATTTCTTTTGTCAATTCGCGTGAAACGCTCTCTGTTGATTCAAAATTACTGTCAATGGAGATAACTTAATTTATATTTGTAACATTTTTTTGCAGAAATTACAATTTAAGTATTTTAAAAATAACTAAACATAATATATCTAGATTATTCAACCCATCATGCTTGAATAAACACCCCCCATATATATATATATATATATATATATATATATATATATATATATATATATATATATATATATATATATATATATATGTGTGTGTGTGTGTGTGTGTGTGTGTGTGTATATGAATTGAGCCCGCTGGCTGCTGACGTTTGTTTATATCTTCTATATAATACGTTAAAATTTCCCTTTCTCTGCCGTGCGCCGATAGCTTAGGGCCAGGATCCTGACATGCTAAATCGGGCGGTTTTTCTAGCGGCTTGAAGCAATCGGATGTTTAGTCACACTGATGAGCTGTGATACTGCTCAACAGACTTGTATGCGGATGACTATATATATATATATATATATATATATATATATATATATATATATATATATATATATGTGTGTGTGTGTGTGTGTGTGTGTGTATCCTGGCGGAAAACAATTTCAATTTATTGTATTTCCAACTATTAAATGCACATATTTTTCCTATAATTAACAGTACACAGATGCATAATAACTAAATATGCATATAAAACAGAATAAAATTTGTTTTAAGACAAATAAATCCTATTTACCAATTTAGATGGGTGAAAAAAGTATTCGTACATTACAAAACAAGAACATCTCATCTTCATTTTATACTTTGGAGAATAGCCATTATTTACTTCTACAGCAACCAACCTCTTCTTGGAGTGACTTCTCAATGATTAGCAAGTTTTAGTTGGTATTTTGGTCCATTCTTCTTTGCATATTGTCTTCAGATTCGGGATTTTTCTTGGAACTCTCGACTGGATTTGAATTTCAAATAACACCGCAGATTCTGGTTTGTGTTTAAATCTGGGGACTGATTTGGTCATTTCGGGGTATTAACATTATTTTCAGCAAGCCATTTCGTCGTAGATTTTGCAGTGGGCTTAGGATCATTATCTTGCTGGAAGATCCAATCAGGAGGAAGTTCAAGAGTTTCTTTCCAAGTCATTAAATTTGCTTCCAAAATATTTTGATATGCTGCGGCTTTCATTCTACAATCTATTACTGATATGTTGCCAGTACCTTTTGCAGAAAAACATCCCCAAAACCATAATGCTGCTACCACCAAATTTCACTGTTGGAACTGTGCTCTTTTCCTTGAAGGCATTGTCATTTTACTTCCATACATGATTTCTAGAATTACGACAAACAACTCAATTTTGGTTTCGTCTGTCCATAATACTCTTTACCAACACGATTTTTCCTTATGCTTATGTTCACGAACAAATTTCAACCTGGCATCTCTGTGACTTTTCAATATCAGTGGAGTTTTACGAGGGGGAGGGGCGTATCTTTAGATTGTTCTACTGAATTTCATTGCTTATTGTCCGTTTAGTGACACAGATTCTTGATGAAAACAAATCATTTTGCAACTCTGGACGAGTAACCATTTGATTTTGTTTAATTTAACGCATTAGCCTCCACGAAGATCTTGCAGAATTCTTTCGTGGAGCAGCTTTTCTTCCCTGGTTTGCAATGATTGATCAAATGGTATAAATGGAATATTCAGGATGTCTGAGATTTCCCAGAGAAGATGCGATAGGCAGCAAAAAGCAAATGAAAATTGATCTCTGCATTTAAGTATTGCATTAACATTTATGCTTACCTTTTAAAAGTTCAACGATAATTCTTTTGCCACCACTTAATTCAAAGACAATTTGATATACCTAGGTCCTTACTTTCCGTACAAACAATTATTTTTATATCATGGGTGACTTTCGAGGGATTTCGCAATTAATTTCCATTATTCCCAAATTTATTTCCAAGATATAAAAATTGTTATCGTACAAAAAAAAAAATCGCCGAAAACAATCGCAGTAATAAAAACTTGGGAATCCAAAATTTCAGGAGTGCGAGTTCAGATCGACAGATTTTTTCACGGAGTCGGACTGATTCCAAAATGGTATCATACGTTGGGTTACGGCCTCTACGAGTAAAGTTTAAACACAGACAATTTTATTTTTAAACACTGTAATTTGAGAACGGTAATTTCTTTTAATTTGAAATGAGCTATTCAAAGTTAAAGAGTTGTGCCTATTCAGTTGAAAAAGTGTGACAGTGACATTAGTATTTATTATATAGAAGTAAGCTTAATATACATTGCTGTTCGATAAAAGTGACTCACCTGATTTTTTTTACTAAATGTTCTCTTCTCCGATGAAACGAAAGTTGAGCTAAATTCAAAGGATAAGCGATCTAAAATCCGAAGAAGCTTTGAAAGCTCTTTGAATTTAGCAGCAAGTACTGTCAAACATCCGTTCAGTATAATGTTCTAGGGATGCTTTTCTTTTCATGGAACTGATTTCTTAAAACCTATTTAAAAGACCCGCAGGAGCGAGCAGTACAAGAGAATTTTAGAGTCTTGTCTGCTCCCTTCTGCTGAAAGGGTGCAAATCGACCCCACCAAGCTCATTTTTATGCAGGATAATGCTCCCTGTCACAAATCAAAATTGATGAAGGAATACTTTGATGAGAAGCAGGTGAGTGTTATGACATGGCCGCCCCAATCTCCTGACCTCAACCCCATAGAAAACTTATGGAGTATTATAAAGTACAGGCTCTCGAGAAAGCAGTTGAGCAACAAAGAGGATTTGATTGTGAATTTCATATCCGAATGGAATTCAATGCTTGGAGATGAGATTTGCCAGAACCTAATCAAGTCAATGCCAAAAAGGGTTGAAAAGGTTATTCAAAATAAAGGAGGACCAATAGATTATTAAATATTTCGAACTATATTACCTATTATAAATAAATTATACCTCTACTATTCTTTATTTAAAGCTGTTCGGTTATGTTTCTATTGATTACTAGTTGCAGGAAATGGGTGAGTCACTTTTTTTGCACAGAGTTTTTCCCTAAATCTCATTTATATCCAAAATTATAATTATGAATAGAATACCTTAGGGTGAGTAAACTTTTTTACTAGGTGGTCGGTAATATATTAGTAAGATTAAAAATTAATTTGACCCCAAAAACAATAGGCGAAAAAAATCAGGTGAGTCACTTTTATCGAACAGTCTGTCGGTGAATATTCTCGTCTTTTCCCTCTTTTTGAAACTGCAAGAAAAGCCTGGCCTTTTTTATTTATCGGTAAGCATCGACAAAAAATATAACATTATTTTTTACGAACAACGAATCAAATCGACATAGCTAATAAACTCAATTTAAACCCCAACAAAAATATTCTTAATTTATTTTACTGTAACTAGCTGCACCCTAATTATATAAGAAATAAAAGATAGAATCCCTAAATATTTAACTCCGGCAAATAAAAATTACCCGAAGTTCATTTCATTCAACTCTCAGGTTCATGGTTTCGATTAAAATTTCACACACACACACACACACACACAACACTTTCAAGAAAACGAATGTTGTATACCAATTCTTTTCCTCTTTAGGAGATTGTATCTCTGTCTATCCTAGACAAACACTAACGTATAATAGTTATGCCATAACATATATAAACATTCAATATGAGATTCACAGCGCTCTGTCTACTTACCATCAGATTATAATCAATGATATAACGATGCTCTGCTAATGCAACAAAAACGATGACAAATTCTGAAGGCTCTATACATCAAAACACACAGTATCAATAAAATATAATACATAAAATCAGAAAGGCCTAGAGAAGAAACCCGATTTAAACCACAACCAAAAATACATTTAGCTTATTTCCCCTATAAACAGATGCAATCCAATTACATACAAGACATAAAGCTATAAAATATAGAATCACTGGGTATAGAACTTCTGCTTGGAGCACTTCGGCAATGTAATGGTTAACAAGCTTTTGTCGCTAGTTCAATTGCGATTGAATAGTGAGTTCAATCTACACGCGGTGCTCCATACTTTCGACCTCTTACCACATCTAAGCCATGTAAATCGCTATATACCTGTGTAGGTAGGGAATCTCTTTTTCTCTCTTTTCCTTCTAGCATGCAGCAGAAATGACAACATCAACTGAGACCTTGTCTCATATATGGGGATAACTGTCCCCTTAGTAAGTGAACTTTCACACAGAGAGAGAGAGAGAGAGAGAGAGAGAGAGTAGTATATCAGCCACACAATTCCTAAATGTCTTACCTTTCTTCTGTATGAATAAATGCGAAATCGCTCAATTCTCCCACAAATTCTGAGGTTAAAAAGCCCCAACAATATGTAATTACTTGACCCGGAGTCAGTTTGGGACACAAGGTCTATTTAATGTGGTGTACCTGAGTGCGTACACCCGGGCAAGGAACAAAAATTCCCCGAGCCCCCGCAACCGACGGTTGCGCTGGTCTCGGTGCGAGCACCGATCCCTCTCTGTAGTGCAATGAGAAGGCGCTGCCTCGGGCAGCTTTCCCCAGGGCTGGCACCTCTCAGTATAATTTTCTCAGCTGCGACTCTGTCCTTTGACGGAGTCGCCCTTGTGTGCACTCTGCCCAAAGACAGAGACGGAACTGAGAGATGATAAGTAGACGTGAAATTACTCCAAAAGAGTCAGTTACACGCTAAATGCTCATTATCTGTATTATATATTACCGACTTCCAGGCAATATCACTTTTCAGTTTTAAATAATTTGCATTTAAAAAAAAAGTGTATTTTTATTAATTAACTGTCCTATATTACGCTTCTTTTATTCGATGATTTTTTTCGATTTTCATATCAAAAATGGTTCTGTTTCGGAATATTGTTTTATATAGTACTGAAGAGTGTTTGAAATTTGCATTTTACTTGGCCTTCAACAAGTTGGCATCTATTTGTAAAACTTTCCTTAACTATAATAAGCCTGCCCCCACACCGACCCGTTAATTTCTTCTGTGTTTACAGCCATATTCTTTGAACAAATATATTGAACGTTCACAACCCCTTCAACATTTCATAAATAGTGAACATTAATCCCATAGAAAAACAACTATTTTTTCCTAGAAAAATTACCAGAGAGCGATGTCTGCCAGTAGTTATATAAAAAAAATATAATGTATCGCCCTGTTGAAATTTATTTCATTTCCTTTCACTCCTGCAAGTAAAGAAAATCCGTTGTTTGTATGCGTAAATTTTGTTTGTCACTGTTTCAACTAAGAGAAGTGCCGAAGTATACACTCGCACACACACACACACACACACACACACACACACACACACACACACACATTCGCTTTTTAATTACATTTACACTATGGTCTTCAATGCAGCAGTACTGTACCAATCTAACTGAAAGAAAAGGCAAATAAAAATTTTGGAAGCTCTTCACATCAACCCACAATAAATAAAATGTGCATATGTGTTAAAATGCCTTTGAACGGTAAAATGCCATTTTAATTTATTCCATCAACATAGAATTGCAAAGCCATGTTTATTTTAAGCCCTAGAGAATTGATGACCTAAGCGTTCCAAATCTGTATCTCAGTTTCTACATCTTAACTTGAAACTGCAAATGATGGACGAAAGTTCTCCGAATATTTCACGAATACCGAGAGAGCAATACCAACATAAAAGCATCTGCACTTATGTTTTATACAAGCTTATTAAAAAAGAATAAACCGATTTCAAGACTCATTGCTTCAGTTCTCATGAAAATGAGTCAGTGATCATTTGAAAGAGGAGTTTACTAAGTTTTGAATGGCTGCCACCGGGGCGCTGTAGTCACGTCATATTTAAATATGAAAATTTCTCGGCCATTCCGGCCGGTAAATGTTATTTCCTACTGTTTATTATAAACAGAGCATTTACTTAAATACTTGTATCTATAAAAAGAATGTTAAACATAAAAATGTCTTTAAATATACATATATATTATGCATCTGTGTACTGTTAAATATAGGAAAAATATGTGCATTTAATAGTTGGAAATACAATAAATTGAAATTGTTTTCCGCCAGGATACACACACACACACACACACACACACATATATATATATATATATATATATATATATATATATATGTATATATATATATATAGCGTGACCCCAAAAAACGGGAACTTTTTAACAATCCAATAAAACCAAGAGTGATGGAAGAAAAATATTTAATTCGTAGTAATTGAAACCTTAAAACCTGCCATTTAAGAAACAATGATCGAATTTTCATTTTTTTTAAATTACGTCCTGTAGATGGCGTCCTCCTGTACGAATGCATTCGTGAAATCTGCTGTTGAGATTCCTCATTGACTGCTGCAACATCTCAGCTGGGATACTGTGAATTTCATTCCCGTTACTAAAATGGCGAAATGTTTACTTGCTCAAGGTCACTGTCTCGTAGTGTTGCCACTTGCTCATGTCTGGCAATACGCACGTCAAAAATTTCCGTTTTTATGGGTCACCATATATATATATATATATATATATATATATATATATATATATATATATATATATACAAGAATTAATGTTTTTGATTATACGCTTTGTAAGAAAAGGCGAGACAATTTTACCCTCAACTTCTGTAATTGCTAGTAACTGTAAAAAATTATCGTGTTTATGAATCTGTAAGGATAGAACTGGGGGTGTCACCAACCGCTGATGGTGACTGTGGGTGGCTGGGTAGCGGAGAGCAACTCAAGTCGAGAGTCTAGTAATGAGTTAAATAAATTAAATGCACATCTCACCCAACAGAAGCGCGCATTGTGGATGAATTCCGAACGACACAACATTTAGACACCGGATGTCGGTGACAGTAAGACGACTATAAACAATTATGTCGACATTTTGGTCATAGCTCGACGGGGAATTATCCGATTTGAGCGTCTGGAGGAAGGAGAACAGTTGGTGTAAAGAAGGGAAAAGAAGAAATCAAGTGAAAGAAAGAGGAATAAGGAAGGAAAGTATGGCGAAGGCAGGGAAGGAATAATAACGAGTCCAAAGGAAGAAAAAAAAATGAAGAATGACGATAAAAAAGAAAAGTACGTAAAAAAGAAAGAAAAATATGACAAGAAAAAAGAAAAAGGAGGTAAGAAAGAAAGAAGAAATAAATGACGATGAAAAAGAAAAAGGTAAGAAAGAAAGAAAAGAATATCGATAAAAAAAGAAGTTAAGAAAGAAAGAAGAAAAGAATGATGATAAAAAGAAAAAGAAGGTAAGAGAAAAAGAAGAAAAGGATGACGATAGAAGAAAAAGAAGCAAGGAAGAAAGAAGAAGAGAATGCCGATAAAAAGAAAAAGGTCAGTAAGAAAGGAGAAAAATAGCGACAAAAAGAAAAAGGAAAGAAAGAAAGAAGAAAACAATAGTGGTAAATAGAAAAAGAAGGTAAAAAAGAAAAAAGAAAAGAATGACGACAAAAAGAAAAAGATGTTAAGAAAGAAAGAAGAAAAGAATGACGATAAAAAGAAAAAGGAAAGAAAGAAGAATAGAATGACGACAAAAAAGAAGATAAAAATGAAAAAAGAAAAGAATAACGACAAAAAGAAAAAGAAGGAAAGAAAAAAGAAGAAAAGAATGATGATAAAAAGGAAAAAGAAGGTACGCATGAAAGAATAAACGAATGATGATAAAAAATGGTAAGAAAGAAAGAAAAGAATATCGATAAAAAGAAAAAGAAGGTAAGAAAGAAAGAAGAAGAGAATGACGATATAAAGAAAAGGAACTTAAGAATGAAAGAAGAAAAGAATTACGATAAAATAAAAAGAAGGTAAAAGAAAATGGAAGAAAGATATTAGAAAATGAAAAATGTTGAATGAAGACAGAGTGACGGAAATTGTAGAAGAATAATGAATGAAATTGGTGGCACGAAAAAGGAAGAAAGAAGAAAAAATGTATTTATTTTTTACGGTTTATCATCCCTTTGCAAGTTATTTATAGCCAGAAAATATATTTATTTTTAGAATTTTTTTTTAAGGCGGGGATAATAATGATATAATTCTTACTATTTAACCCATAGAAGGGGTGTATTTATAGCTTTCCCAAGGTTATTCACACGTAAATGAATATAAAGAACCCAAGTGGAATTGGAACTCGGCAATTAGATTAAAAATTTCGAACCATTATCCACTTGCATATTCAAGCTTACCAAGTATTCCCAAACGATTACCCATCTAGGTACTGACCAGACTCGACGTTGCTTAAGTTCAGCCATCGTACAGGAACTGTTGTTTCACTGTGATGTAGCCGTAAGCCACGACAGATAAAACGGAAGAAAGACAAAGAAAAAAGTCTAAATAAAGGAAAGGAAATGAAAGCAAATTGTATAAAATGATTGAAAAAAAAGAAGCGGACGTAGAAAATATTAATAGGAGAATGAAATGAAGGAAGTGTAGGAAAAAGAATGAAAAACGAAAAAGAAGAATAGCAGGGAAATGAAGAAGAGAAAGTAGGAATGATAAAAAGGAAGAAATGGGAGGAGAAAATGGAAGAAAAACAGGAAGTTGAAAAATGTGACCAAAATGGAAGGAAAGGAATAAACAAAGAAAGGAAGCAGAAAAAAAAACTTCGGAAGGGAAGGATAAAAAGAAAAAGAAAACTTTGAGGAAAGGAGAAAGAAGAAAAACAAAAAGGTAAACAGTTAATAAGGAAGGAGAGGGGACAATAGAAAAACGAAAGAAAAAAGAGGAAAATATGTAAAAGAAGGAAAAAAGGGAAAAAGAATAAAAGACAAAAATAATATACAACGCAGAAGGAAGGAAAGATAAAAAAAAAGAAAAAAAAACAAGGAGAACAACGTAAATGGATGAAACGTAAAGAAAACTGAATGAAAAAAGTGTGGATAGAGACTAAAAAAAACGGATATCCAATAGTGAAGCAAAAAAATGAAATGCTGAATGAAGAATAATGAAGATGCAGACAAAAAGAATATAAGAAGAGCTAAAATGAACATCAGTAAGTACAAACGAAAAAGAGGAAATGCAATTGATAGAGACTGAGAGCAAATTGGCAACTAATCTCACAGTCTGTTGTTAACTGGTGCAAAGGGTAGCTTGTTAATTTTAACGCCTCTAAAACTGAAAATTGCTCTCTGTTAATCATCTAAGGGAGCGCTTTCTGCCTTGCATGGCTGATGCTAACCTCCAGGAGAAGTCTCTCGTTGTGACTTCATGTGTTAACATTCTCGGCTGACACGAAGTGGAAAGATTATATTGTATCAATTGCTAGGTCAGCTGCTAGAAAGATGCTTCACTGTGTCGTGCTAGACAATTTTTCTCGCCTGAATCTATCTTACATATCTATAAGTCTACCATTCGTCCATTCTTTGACTGTTGCTGCCACATACGATCCGGTGTTCGTAATATTTATTTAGAGATTCTTGATAAAATCCAAAAGAGAATCAGCAATATTATTGGTCCTCACCTGGTGTCTCACATTCCCACCGCAATAAAGTGGCGTCTTCTATTTATAATTTTATGTTAACAGTTCGAATGAGCTCTTCTCTATGGTGCCTAGACTTTTATGAATTTAAGCGCAGTACTAGATTGGCTATAAAGTCTCATTTGAACTGGCTACATGTAATTGTAACTTCTATACTAAGTGTTTCTTTTCTTGAGCTTCTCAAAATATCGATCAGTGGTATTCTCAGCACCCTTCTGTACGACCAAATTTTTGTTGCTTCAAGTCTCGTTTTATCTGTGATGTCCAGCATTTACTGCTATATAGGAGGACTCATATTACACGGCAGTAAAGTCCGCTTTTCTTTGTTTTTAACTCAATTTTCCCGTTTCTTAATACTTAGCTTTCGGAAGGCGCTTTACTTATTGCAAAAACTTTCTCAGATTTCAGTGTCGCACGTTCTGTTCTCTGTTAAAACACTTGTAGTTTTTTCGTGAATTTAGGTATCTCCAATTTGAACTTTGCATTTTAAATTGTTCCGTATTTACATTAGTCGGACTATTGTCCTCATCTTTGTCGCCATATTTGTCACAACGTTTCGGCCGTTGAACGCTCCGGCCTTCTTCAGGTGGTTGGAATTTCGAACCGAACCCTTTATTTCGATCACTGGGGTAGACTGTTCTAGTTCCACGGGCCATGTTTGATGGATGTCAGTTATCAGTTATCTCCTGGTAATTTTCCCTCTGAAAGTTCTCCACTGCCTGAACCGGGTATTGAACTCACATTCTTTGGGTCTGTCACTGGATCTAACCAACGCCTTTATCCACTGTACCATGTGTCCTCAAGAAGGCCGGAGCGTACAACGGCCGAAACGTTGTGACAAATATGGCGACAAAGATGAGGACAATAGTCCGACTAATGTAAATTCTGTACATAATACCTCATCTCAGAAATATAGACAGACTTTAAATTGTTCCTTTTCATGACAATCATTCATTCCGTCTTCTTGCAGTTGATGTTTAGTCCTTTCTTCTCGCTTTCCTTCACTACTTTCTGTAGGAATTGTAGTTTCTTTTCTGCGCCTGCTATCGACACCATCTCATTTTCATATCCTATGTTTTTAAAGATTTTGGCCGCCAATAATGAAACATTGTAAGACTTCTAAAATCGCCTTCCTGTATAGGTTGAATAAATCCGGTGAGACGACCCATCCTTGTCTTACACTCCTTTCTATTTTTGTACATTTACAGAATTCATTTCCTATATGCATGCAGGCGGTTTGCTCCCAGTATAGGTTCTGAATTATTCTAATATCTTTCCCTAATATGACAAGGTTAATCTTTACCCAGCTTTACACTTTTCTCTCGCCACACACCGCCTCCTCCCATTTTAGTAAAGATTTCTTTTTAAATTGATCTATATATAAATACATTTTAAAAGACTCAAAATACTGCGAATTTAAACTATGTCTAAGCGTTTGGTATTTAAAATTTATACCAAATCAAAGGTTTTGGGCGTAGAAAAATAATTAACCTGCATTGTAATTCCATTGCAAAACATAGATCTTTGACTTTAGTAAGAAAATATGGAATATGGTATATTTTAAAGTACCAAAACTGTGTGCTGAAGTAAGATTTTAAAAAATAAATCGCATTATTTAGTATGTAAATATGAGGTAAGGTAAATTTTAAATCCCCTAGAAATGTGAGTGGAAGTAAGATTTTTTCAAAATAAGTGCCATTTTTAGTATGAGATTGTGAGAGGTGGGATCCTTTTTAAATAGGTACCTCCACTAGGTCGCGTAAAAACAGCATAGCATGATGAAAAAAGGAAAACAAAGTTTTGACCATTAAAATGTTTATGTTATTATTAAGAGGAAAGAACAAAGTATTTTTTTTATTATTATTTTAAATTTTTTACTCCTTTCAAGCGCGTACAAAATGTCGGTTAAAAATCTTGTTTTTTGTTAAGACAGCGATCGACGAGAAAAAAAAAGTTTGTTTTATTTTGTGCTTTTTCCGAGGAAAGCACACATTGATTTGGAAATTCTTGCAAAATTCAAATAATTGTCGGATTTTAAATAGCCTTATTTTAATATGGGCATGTGAAGTGAGATAACTTTTTAAATACCCAAACCCTTATTTTAGTTCGTATTTACTTTAAAATTGTGATATCGGGCATGCTTTTTCAAAATGAAAACTGATCATTACGTATAAAATTGTATGACAGGATAAATACCAAAATCATTGATTTAGTTGAAAAATATGGTTCCGATAAAGTTTTCACCCTAAAACTATTGAATGAGTTTAAAACAGCAATATTTAAAGTATTTTAACCTTCAGATTTCAATGAGATCAATCAAACTTTCAGATTTATTTAGAACTGGAGTTGATGTGTCAGTAAAGTGTAATAATAATCTTAACCCTACCCCTTTCGGTATAATAGTAAGGAGTTGAAGGTGGGGTCTGGAATTGTTCCATATGGAAGCACTTAGGTATTTGCTAAACGTGGCTTAGTCGAGTAAGCTGCGAGTATGGAGCCCTCTGCGTCGAATAAAAAACACTATTGTTGTCACGGTCCGCTAAGAGAAGATGCTAGACATTGGCTCAACAGGGAAGAATTATTTTGTCTTATCGGTCTTGGGGATTCTTATCTAAAACACTCAACACAGGAATCTTATAAAATGGATGCCTAAGTCATAATATCATTGTCAGACGCTGTGTTCTTGAATTGATTCAGATGTTACTGACGCCATCAATTTTAGGGAAAATACAAGATTTAAAGTTCTTAGGAAAGGTAAGCAAATGTAACCAGTACAATAAAAACAGACATATTACTATTTAAAAAGAATGGTTCACTCACAAAAATAAGGAAGATTTCTGTTTGAATCGAACATTATTAACTATCGATTTAGAAGGCGGGTCCTGTTCATCTTAACGATCGGGACTATATGAAACTGTCACGTTTGAAACCGTTTTCGTACGACACACACACACACACACACACACGCACACACACACATACATACATACATATATATATATATATATATATACATATATATATATATATAAAACAATTATAAAATAGCTACAGATGACTGCATTCTAACCTATAATTATTTCTATTCAGTACACACACATACACACACACATGCACACACACACACATACATATATATATATATATATATATATATATATATACTACTGAATATAATATATATAGCTACTGAATAGAAATAATTATGGGTCAGAATGCAGTCATCTGTAGCTATTTTATAATTGTTTTACATATATATATATATATATATATATATATATATATATATGTATATGTAAAACAATTATAAAATAGCTACAGATGACTGCATTCTGACCCATAATTATTTCTATTCAGTAGCTATATATATTCTATTCAGTAGTATATATATATTTTACATATATATATATATATATATATGTAAAACAATTATAAAATAGCTACAGATGACTGCATTCTGACCCATAATTATTTCTATTCAGTAGCTTTGGATAATTTGGACCATAACCGTTATCCCCTACCCAATAAACGCTAGGATACCACAAGATATCTTCTATCCATATTTCACCGTTGACCAGCATATATATATATATATATATATATATATATATATATATATATATATATATATATATATATATATATATATAGTAAAAAGCCCAAACACTAATATTCCATGGTTATAATTTATTACATTGGAATCGTAATCACGATCCAATTCATCAGACCTACAAATTCAAAAAGAAATCGGAAAATATAATTCCGGATATAAAAAAAAATTCAGTGAGATTTTATGCGTGGGAGTGGGAAACAAGTTTGAAAGTGAGATGTATGAAAGCTTTAGAGAGGGGTGTAATAGAAGAGAGAAGAACAGGAAGGCCTAAAGGTGATGGTGGGGATTACAAATTTAATAGAGAAAAGTTTTAAAGAGAGGAGTTAAATAACGGTTTAAATGAGTGAGGTAAAGATAAATATGAATTATTTTCCGATGCATAATTCATTACTGAATCGCTGACCTGAATTATACATATATATATATATATATATATATATATATATATATATATATATATATATATATATATATATATATAATAAAAAGGTTTAAACACTAATATTCCATGGTTATAATTTATTCCATTGGAATCGTAATCACGATCCAATTCATCAGACCCACAAATTCAAAAAGAAATCAGTAAAATAACTCCGGGAATAAAAAAAATAAAATTTAGTGAGAGTGTATGTATGAGAGTGGGGGACGAATGTGAGAGGTAAATGAAAGCTCTAGAGAGGGGTAACAGATGAGAGAAGAACAGGAAAAAGGTGAAGGTGGGGATTAAAATTTAATAGAGAGAAGTTTTAAAGAAAGGAGTTAAATAACGGTTTAAATGAGTGAGATACAGATAAGTAGGAATTATTTTCCGATGCATAATTCGTTACCGAATCGCTGACCTACATTTAAATTAAAGAAGAGACACCTCAAAAGTTCAGATACATTTATAGTCGAGCCAATACACAACACAAATGAACTGAAGATTGTGTTACGCACGAAGCAGACTGTCGCCGGTGGGTGTTGACATCAATGTCTACTAATATATATATATATATATATATATATATATATATATATATATATATATATATATATATATATTAGCAGCATGGCCCGGCGTTGCCCGTGCTTGATTCAAAAATCGTATGACTCATACAGCAATCGCTATCACTTGACTTAAAATATTTTTGCCCTTCCTTGCCTTTAAAGGAGTGCTTTTTGCCGTGCTAATGTTGCTACATGGCTTACTTCTTGCCTATCTCACACTGCGAATTTTTTCTAAGCTCTATACTAAACATTAAATCTGTTACGAAAAAAGAACTAAACAAAATGAACACAAAACGATCAGATTTAAAAAAGCACTCGTAACTGGAAAAACCGAATGAAAAAAGAATGTTAACAACAAATACATTTTCATACCCAATCCAGTTCTGCGGAATCAGAATCAACGTTGAGTTTAAGCAAGCGAATGTTCCAATTGGAGTAAAGTGCCATGCAGATTTAATTTTTCCCACTTGTGACGAATGCAGCTATCGATTTTTTTGCATGCTAGCATGCTAGTTAACATTCGTGTCAGTCAGCTGTTGGCTTTCACGCTGGCCAATAGAATCTTCCTGGCTATTCGTGGTATCCAGCTATAGGCCCTCACTCTGGCCAGTAGAAAATGGCCGTAAACTACATGAAAACTGACGTAGAAGCATGAAAAAATCGATTATTTCCACTATCGATGGGAGTTGGGAAATGCAAAGTGGGTCTTGGCATTCCCGCTAACTTGGAGCATGTGCACGTAAATTTTGGTGCAAATCCGTCGAAAATTGCGGCTGTGCAATCGTTACACACACACACATCCTGCTTTTATACATAGAGATACACACACATACATACACACACACACACATACATACATACATATATATATATATATATATATATATATATATATATATATATATATATATATATATATTTATATATATAATGGAAATGATTTTACTATAGGAATTCATTGCTAATTAAGAAAAAGGGATTGTAAGTGGTCAGGAATCAATGCAAAGTTGACTAAGAGAATATTTATATACATATATATATATATATATATATATATATAATTAAAATACACTGCTAAAGACTTTTTTGTGGGAATGACTTGAAAATCAGGAAGAAAGGGATTGTCAGTGGTCAGGATTTGTGACATATTAATCAGTGAATAATACTATTGTATGTAAAATATAATTAAGAATGCGTGGAAAATAAGGAAGAAAGGGATTGTCAGTGGTCAGAAATTAATAACTTGGAGCATGTGCATGTAGATTTTGGTGCAAATCCGTCGAAAATTCCGGCCGGGCAATCGTTACACACACACACACATCCTGCCTTTTATAGATAGAGAAACACACACACACAAACACACACACACACACACATATATATATATATATATATACAGACACACAGTTAAACTGAAGTATATTTATGCTTCTTTTTAAATTTTGTAAAACTATCGACATTTTACTTCTGTTCATAAATACTTGCTGCAAACTAAAACCCTTACGTTTGTCCAACGGAGGACGAAACGCGTGGGCTAAGCATTTTTTCTTTTCCAAGAGAATCGGCTAAGTTTTCCTTCTTTTTTCTTCACACGCGCTCGCACACACACATATGTGTATGTGTGTGTGTGTGTGTATGTGTATGTGTGTGTGTGTGTATGTGTATGTGTATGTGTATGTGTGTGTGTGTGTGTGTATGTGTATGTGTGTGTGTGTGTGTGTGTGTGTGTGTGTGGTACAATGAATTAAAGATAGTGAAGTACTTGTCGTATGTAAGCATAAAAATAAATATCTTTTTAAAAACGTTGAACCAGATTGATTTCAGTAATTGCCACCCCCTCGGGTATAAGCTATAAATTTTCTATATTATTTATATTTTATTGAAGTTACAATCCTTGCTTTTTTTTTTCTTTTTCTTTTTTTGTCAGGTCTCATTCACCTACAATTTGGGAATTTTATGCATTCTTTTACTTCGAAGCTTTTCGTTTATAAATGACAAATCTTTGATTTTTCAAAATACATAATACTAAAGTTTATCTCAGATGATGAACTATTAATGCTGACAAATATTTTCCTTCAAGAGTAGAGCCACTGTATCATAATAAACGGTGTTCGGTTTTTTTTCACTCGACATTGAAACGACAATTAAAAGGAAATTATATTTATTTCTTTCAAAATTGACAAACACGACTTTTAAGTGAATATGGTATACTTCATATTTCTTGGAGACCATTTACATGTGATAGGCAACACCCACTTCCTTGATTTCCCCTCACCTCCAAAAATAAACGTTTCCCGCTTCGTATTTCTTCGTTTTTTTCCGCGTGTTTTCAATTAGCTTTCCTGACTCATTTTCTTCCCGTGATGCTCTGAGTTGACGTCATCTTGCCAGTATTGTTTTGATGTCGACATTTTATGTTAGTTAGATTTCGACGGCCTTTTTTTATTTTCTGCTCTTTTTCTTTTCTGTCTTTTCCTGGACGTCGTTTTTTGAGCATGCTGCTAGTGTTATATATACGGATGGTATGTTTGAGGATGTTGTTATGTATACGGATGGTGTGTTTGAGGATGCTGTTATGTATACGGATGGTATGTTTGAGGATGTTGTTATATATACGGATGCTATGTTTGAGAATGTTATATATACGGATGGTGTGTTTGAGGATGTTGTTATATATACGGATGGTATGTTTGAGGATGTTGTTATATATACGGATGGTGTGTTTGAGGATGTTGTTATGTATACGGATGGTATGTTTGAGAATGTTGTTATGTATACGGATGGTATGTTTGAGGATATTGTTATGTATATGGATGGTGTGTTTGAGGATGTTGTTATATATACGGATGGTGTGTTTGAGGATGTTGTTCTGTATACGGATGGTGTGTTTGAGGATGTTGTTATGTATACGGATGGTGTGTTTGAGGATGTTGTTATATATACGGATGGTATGTTTGAGGATATTGTTATGTATACGGATGGTGTGTTTGAGGATGTTGTTATATATACGGATGGTATGTTTGAGGATATTGTTATGTATACGGATGGTGTGTTTGAGGATATTGTTATGTATACGGATGGTGTGTTTGAGGATGTTGTTATATATATGGATGGTATGTTTGAGGATGTTGTTATATATACGGATGGTGTGTTTGAGGATATTGTTATGTATACGGATGGTGTGTTTGAGGATATTGTTATGTATACGGATGGTGTGTTTGAGGATGTTGTTATGTATACGGATGGTATGTTTGAGGATATTGTTATGTATACGGATGGTGTGTTTGAGGATGTTGTTATATATACGGATGGTATGTTTGAGGATGTTGTTATGTATACGGATGGTGTGTTTGAGGATGTTGTTATGTATACGGATGGTGTGTTTGAGGATGTTGTTATATATACGGATGGTATGTTTGAGGATGTTGTTATATATACGGATGGTGTGTTTGATGATGTTGTTATATATACGGATGGTGTGTTTGAGGATGTTGTTATATATACGGATGGTGTGTTTGAGGATGTTGTTATATATACGGATGGTATGTGTCTATAAATGAGGTTTATAATAACCCGTCCTTATACTGTAAGAGTGAATATTGTTTAACGTTTCAGAGTATTTAGACGCCTGTCGTCAAAATGATGCCGAGCAGACTTAACACGTGCAGCATACTTACTGCGATGAGTTCGAACCTTATCGAGGGCACCGTTAATATAGCCTTGTCCCAAACTAAACATTTAAAACCATCCACCGAACATAGTGATTTATAAGCTGCTATGACAGGCCGTCCCTCACCGATTATAAAAAATTATGTAGTCTTAATTAATTTTAGCAAATATGAGAGCTTCAGTTCAATGGATATGATTAACGAGAAAGTGATTTTCATCATTTCACCTCAAGAAAGGCAATAAAGCCACTATGACGCAAGAGGTTACTGAGACTGAATAAAACTGAGAAAACGTTACTGAGAAAAATTAAAATAGAAAAGCAGTATTTAAGTAAACAGATGATGACCATTGACGGTATATTTTTGAAGATTGTAGTTTAAGTCGAAATAGAGTTTCGTAGGTGAGAAATGCAAGAGAAAAGGTATTAGTATAGAACTGAAGGGTGCAACTAGCAGTTTCCATAGTAAATTGATGAGACCTAGCTGACAATCTAGCCCTGCGTTTAAATTCGTGAAGTCGAGGCATCAAAGCGGAAAGCTCATCAGAAAATTGACGTGAAAATATTTATAGAAAAGACGCAAGAAGCTATGATATGACAATGACAAAATGATTGAAGCCGAGATACCAAGTAACGATCGATAAAATTGCAGATTCTTTGTGAATTTGGTCAAGAATTGAAGATAATCGAAAAAAATCATCGTTTGTTTATTTGTTTGTTTAACGGCACATCAACTCCTTATGGGTCATTTAATGCCGACATTTAATTTTCTTGAAAACTTTGAAGTAATAAAAATATGGTAAGTTATTCTGCTTTCAAAACTGAATACATGGTAGATAATACTCAGGTTTTATATATATATGTATGTGTGGACATAATTACTAAAAGCGTTGTTATGTGTGTTTTATGTTGTAGTTTTGTGGAAGTTATATTTTGGTATATAACATGAGAAATTGTAGGATCTAATGTCATTAAAGAGTTCTTTCATGTTGGTTGTTTGGTTGATTTTGTTTAGCGGCATATCAACACCTCTATAGGTTATGCGGAAATCTAATTATTTCGAACGCAATTCTATGCCTTCAACTAGAGATAAAATGTATTCTTGGTAATTCTATAAAATATATTGTTGGTAATTTTACTATAAATATGTATTCTTAGTAATTTTTTATATAAAAATGTATTGCTGGTATTTTTACTATAAAAATGTCATTTTATACTTTCATAGTTTTGTTTTTGTTTGCAGGTTCACTATTTGCTCATATCTGGGACCCTAACAGGTGCTAACACCCTGAGTCAGGGTGGAACTGGGAACAACAGCAATTAAAAGGTTATTCTACAGTCCTCAAAACCTACAAACTTCCGATTAGTTACGTTGCTGCCAGATGCAGTTTATCGTCACAACCAGAACTCGAAAAATCACCTATCAACAGAGTAGAATATTTTGACATCATTTGCTCATGTGCATTCATAGCATAATTGTATAATCATCAAAGTATTTTGATTGGTTTTCTATGCTATTACACCACCTATTCCGCTGGGCTATGTATTCTGTTATAAAAGAACGATTCCGGTTTGTGTTTTGTGAATTCATCGAAGAAACTTTGATATCTTCAAGTTGGTATTTTAAAGATGAAAAAGCCGTTTGCTGTGTCGTATTTGCAATATCAGCACCGGAGGTTTTATGCAGTATATTAACTGACCTACATCCTAGACTAGGGAAAATTATTCATCCATTCAATGTCTTTCAAATATGTCAGTTGATCACTGAAGTATTGCGGAGTATTAATTTGTCTGATTTCCAGTAATCCGTAATATGATATTCCCTTGGAAACCCATTAAATACAGGAAATCTGGTCGCGCTTTTGAGATGATCACTGTGAGGATACTTTTACAATAATTATGGTAAAACATAGATACCTTCAAACATTTTTGAAAAAAAGTACATACCATGACGAAAAAAAAGCCGCAAACTTAATAAAAACAAAGATTTATCGTCCAAATGTTTATGTTATTATTAAGGGGTAAGATTAAAGTATTTTTTTATTATTTAGTAAATTTTTAAACATTTGTAGCAACTTTAAAATTTTGGTTAAAAGTCTTGTTTTTCTTACGTCAGCGGGTGGGCAAAGATTAGTATATAGACATTTACTGCTTTTTTTTACTTTAAAATACATTTTTTAATCCAACTTACATAATTTTATGAAATTTTGATAATTTAAATTTTAGCTTTTTCATATTTATATTAGTTAAAAGCAGGAATCCTTGCAGAATTTAAATCATGAATTTCTTTTGCCAAACAGAATCATCATTTACCGAAAATCTGCTCTGAATCGTAAAATAAAAAATGCAGTAAAACTATGACATTATTTAATTAGAAAAGCATTTAATGGCATTTATCAAAAAGACATGTTAAGAAAAATATTGTCTTGAGAAAAACATTTTTATCGATGAATAATGAATTTTTACAAGAATTGTTTTTCAATTTTTTAGTTTCAACTATCAGGTCATCCCATAAGTTCTGTCCGAATTTTGAATTTTGAAACAAGTGACCAAATGTTACATTTAATTACAGATTCAAGCAACAATGTATTTTCCCTGATTATCTATGACTTCCTTCCATCTATTAACAAGCTTACTAATTCCATTACTGTAAAATTCTTTTGGCTTTGATTCGAAGAACTCACAAACGTCAGTTTTAACCTCTTCCTGTGTTACAAAAGCTGTTTCTTCCAAATGATTCTGTAAGCTACGAAACAAATGGTAGTCTGAAGGAGCAAGGCCGGGACAAAAAGGTGGATGAGGAATTTTCCCCCAACCAAGTTCTTCGATCTTTTGTGACGTGATTCTTGCTGTGTGTGGTTGCGCATTGTCCTGGTGAAACATCACCCGTTTTCGATTCACTAGAGCAGGTCTTTTTTTCCTCAAAGCTTGGTTCAAACGCTCTAATTGCTGACAGTATATTTGAGCATTAATTGCTGCATTAGGTGGTAAGAATTCAAAGTGGATTATTCCTTGGCAATCCCACCAGATTGACAGAAGAACCTTTTGCCCATGAAGTTCCCTTCTCGGCTGTGGCTGGGGTCCTTCCCCTTTACCAAGCCACTGTCTATGACGCTTAACATTCCGATAAAAGGTCCATTTTTCATCACAAGTCTATCCAAAAAAGGTGAAACAAGTTGGCGAGAATGGAGAGAAGAGCAGATGTCAACTCGGGATTTGAGGTTGTTTTCAGACAATTCATGAGGCACCCAATTTCCAAGTTTAGGAACTTTTCCAAGTTGTTGAAGATGATGATGAACAGTTGTATGGTTTGAACTGAGAACCACTGCCAATTCCTCAACTGATAAAGCAGGATTTTCTTCAAGGGCTGCTTCAAGAACCTTTTCATCAAAATCAACTGGACGTCCGGTTCGGTCTTCATCTTCAAGGGTGAAATCTCCACCTCTGAATTTTGCAAACCATCTTCTGCAAGTTCTTTCATTCACACATTCCTCTCCATAAACTGAGTGAATGTTTCTAGCCGTTTCGGCTGCTGAGTTTCCTTTCTTGAACTCATAAAGCATTATGTGCCTCAAATGATTCTTGGGTACTTCCATGTTAGCAGGGTTTTAATCAAACAAAATTTAATTTTATTGTTCTCTGAAATAAAATTTGATCAGTTTAAATGCATCTAAACATAAAAATAATGTTCAGCTTCATTAGACATTATAAAATACTCTTTAAATTTCGTTCATTTTAACAAAAAGTTAAAATTCGGACAGAACCTATGGAAATATTTAAGTTTCAAATCTTTTAAATGATATTAATAAGTGAAAACTATATTTACTAATCCACTGACTAATTTACTAATCATCACTGAAAAAGCTTAACAAAAATCATCAAACATCAGTATTATCTTAAGAAAAAATCTTTTTTCGATGAAAAATGAATTTTACAAGAATTGTTTTGAATTTTTAAAATCTTAATTATAATAATTTATAAATTTTAAAACTTTTAAAGTTCTGTTTTACTTTGAAGAGGTTAGATGATATTGTTATTGAATAAAAACTATGTTTACTAATCACAGATGGAAAATCTTAGTACAATTCATCGACCCCCAATATCGACATTATCAGAAAATAAGAGCGATAACTATAGTACATTTAAAGTCAACATTTCTAAAATTCAATAAAGTATAAGATTACGGTGAACTTAAAAATTATATAAATTTTCTTCACTTATGCTTTACAGATAAAGTCTCCATAGAACAAGATTAGTCATGAGGCTGTGAACTTGTCAAAATAGCGATTGTTGGGTAGGAAAAACAGCTACTGTCGAGTTAAAAAATATATTTCTCCGATATTTTAAACTTAAAGTAAATAATATTTGTTTTAAATCAGATTAATTATACTTTAAATCAGTTAATCTTCCTAAAAATAATATTTCAGTAAAGAATATTTTAATTTTGGTAGATCTTTTAATGAAGAGAATTACATTACGATGAAAGATGAACTCACAATTTTTTTAGGAAAAGAAAGTATTTCCAGAAAATTTAAATTAAATTTTGAAATACAGTAAAGTATTTTACTCATGAAAAATATTTAATTTGATCTATTAGCTTGAAATTAAAATTAAAGTAAAAGTTCAAAAGATTTTTCATTTTTTAAATTAATTTTAAAACTTAGATATCGAGTTTTTGTGGAAGTCCCTAGTAAAATAGACATTAATTATTATATTTAATCCTTTTAAATTTTCTTTGCAGATTATTTAAGACGGTGTCAAGTTTATATAAATAATGCCAACGATAGCTAGGGAAGTTCTGTCTATGCAAATTAAACTCTAAGTGTCCGGATAATTCTGACGATGCTTAGGGCAGTTTTGTCTATGCAAATTAATCTTCAAGTGTCCGGATAATGCCAACGATAGCTAGGGAGGTTCTGCCTATGCAAATTAAACTTTAAGTGTCCGGATAATTATGACGATACTTAGGGAAGTTTTGTCTATGCAAATTAATCTTCAAGTGTCCGGGTAATGCTACGATGCTTGGGAAATTCTGTGAACTTTTTCTTGTTAGAATCATCACCAATCTTGAAAAAGCTGTTCTTTATAATCTAATTTAACGAAAATAACGAATATATCCCCCAACTCTGTGCAACATCCGAAAAAATTATGTTTTTTTTGTTTTGTTTTTTTAGTGGTGGGTCGAAGGGTGTTGTCTCTCCTGAATTGCTAAACGCAGTAGGAAGCATGTAACAACGTTGTTTTTTTTATTGATGCTGAGAGAAAACATTGCCCAGAAAATGTCGGAAACGGCACACTTTATTCATCGTAAAGCGTGTTACTCTCATACAATATTACACTGCAACACGTTGTTTAATCAGCAAGGAAAAGGCACTAAACACCGAAGTCCTCCTTACTCTCCTGCACATGATCCATCTGACTATCATTTATTCGAGTCATTGCTATTATTCCTCATTACAAACATTTCAGAGAACCTTGACCTTGTGTAATGGTTAGTAGGCTTGTCCAGCTAGAACAATTACCAATGACTAGTTTATTCAATACTCACTGAGTAGCCCATACTTTCAGCCTTTTGCGATATGTAAGCTACGCTTTGAAAATCACCATTAAAACAGTTCATTAATTGTGGTGAGTTTGAAACTGATATTGAGTGTTTATTTTCATCGAATCAGGAAGAATTTGACGCCGAGGGAATAAAGAATTTTCTAAATAGATGTGATTATGTTATCAATAAGAAGCGGAGATATTATTTATTAAGACCTACGAAGCATTTGTTTCTTTTCTATCTTCAAACGCATTAGGACTTTGTTTCCAACGTATTATTTTTACATTATCGGTAATGGTAATATTAGCCGTTTCCTTATAAGGAAACATTTGGCATTCATTAACCTAGCAGCCAGCACCGCTGTCGATTGAAATTTATAAAATCTTTCCCATAAAACAATTTTTCAGGAATACAGGTTTCTCACGTTCAGTAACTGCTTTTGATTTTTCCATTATTGACGGGGGTTTCCTTCATAAACTTTTATATGAGTTCCATGTGATATCCATTTTAGCTTTTGCAAGACCTCAAGTGAAGAGGTTTCTGTTATTTGGTACGAATCAGTAGCGTCAGTCCACAAGGTTCGAAGAGGTGGGATCTTCGCCAAGACTCACAGGTTTCACTCGCTCAAAACCATTTTTAACCATTGATCTGAGAAAGCTGTTGTATACAGTTGACCGTTTCGATATTTCTCAACGGTTTAGGCACCATATATAAAACCCATTTGAAATTCTCAATCTGATAAAGCTGTATAAAATTATGACGTTTCGTTTTCATGATGATTTTATAGCAATATACGGTTTAGAGCGAAGATACCCGTTCTTCTTTCTCTTTATGTGTCGTATCCTTTCAGGACGTAAGCGATCATGGCCCTCCACTTCTCCCTGTCCCTTGTGGCTCTCAACAGGTTTTGTGTTTCTGCCAACTCCCCCAGACCACGCTCCGCCACCCACCTCCCAAGCCCGACACGTATGTCATGCGCTGCTTTCTCCTGTCTCTTTTCCCGTCTATTCGTACCGTGAGTATCAGATTCTGCAGGCCCTTCTTTCTCATCACGTGTCCCAGAAATTTCATCTGCTTCTTCCTTATGTTAAGCATAAGCTTCCTCCTTGTTCGCATCCTCTCCAACACCTCATCGTTGCTCACATGCTCTGTTCATGATATCCTCAACATCCATCTGTAGAACCACATCTCTGCCGTCTCGTGTCTCTTCTTCATCCTTGAGGATACCGTCCAATATTCGCTGCCGTATAGGAGAACAGATGTCACGTAGCAGCTCAGTACTCTTTTCTTTGTTACCATAGAAATCCTCCTGTTTCGCAGTACTCTACCGAGCTTCTGGAATGCATCCTTGGCCATCCCAATCCGTCTTCGGATCTCAAACCTACTGTCCTCCGTCAAAACACTTCCCAGATATTTAAACTTCCGCACATGTTTGATTTTAGTGTCCCCGACCTGCAAATCGCATTTTGGGCTCTTCCTCTTACTGATGACCATGCATTCTGTCATCTTGTAATTTATAGTTAGTCCTTTCTTCTCGCTCTCCCTCTTCTAGCTTAGCCTATTCTATGCTGTAATACATGTTTAATGTAGTTTGAATGTAGCAATCCGACGTAGGAAGTAATTTGTCCAATGTAACAGCACCAATGTCTCGTAGCAGCTATTCAGGAATTCTTAAGGTCTTCCATATCAGAGGTTGGCAGTGGATATTTGGGAAGAATAGGAAAACGTACTTTTGCAGGTCTCCTTATCTGACAGGTTAGCAGTAGATCTTCCGAAAAAGAAAACAAAATGGCCGCCTTTATACACATCGGGTCGAATATTTCTAGTCTTCTGATTGGTTAACCTTCTATGGGTGTACTATAAAATGAGTAAGCTCATTTTGGTTTGCTCACTAGTATAAAGGAACACAAAATAATCTAACATATGCTCAGTTTCCCCTTCTCTCATACGAAATTTGTTCTAATTGATCCATACACCGAATATTTGAAATGTTTAATCTTTACTAATTCCACATGCTAGCATTCATTTCCAAAAATGTCTTTACTTTCTAACATGAATATAAAGTCAAGAGTTGAAAATTTGACCCATGTGCATCTTGTTAAATTCATATGGTACTCATTTTTGAATATTTTCAAATTCTTTTCTAAGAGTTGTAAGTGCCTTAAGGGTGTTGAGTAACTGTGTAAGTAAGAAACAACAGAATACATTTAAACAATTCTAAGATTTCGTCAACATTGAATACGCTGGGAACGTTTACAGCAACCTAAGCCCTGCCTGTGATATCATCGGCTTGTAATGAAATCAACTCAGAAATTAGAAGAGTTATCATTTTTTCCTTCTTATTTACAAAGCGGCAGAATCTTCGTCTTTCTGAAGTAACGAAAGATTAATTGCTTATGGCCGAAAAGCATTAACGAATGGAAAAAAACTAAAGGAAAAAGGCGCGAAAAATTGTGGCGAAGCTTAACAGGGCTTTGCAGTGAAGCGGAGTTCCACGGAGAGTCATAAAATGATCGTTTTGTTGAATATTAGATAAAGTGATAACGGAAAATTTGAATGGACGGAGAGTAACGTGGATGAGGGTGAGGTCGAGGAGAGAAAATTAGAGAAAAAGAAGGAGGGTATTTGGGACGAAGAAGGCAAGGAATAGATTAAGGGTAAAAAGGAGGAGGATGAGAGGAAAAGGTTGAGTAAGCTCGGAAGTAGAATAAATAAAACTTGGGAGAAGAATTTATTGTGAAAAAAATAATTTTCACTGTGTCTAATAATAATAATAATAATTATAATAATGACGAACGAACAAAAACGCACATAAAACAGAAGGGGAGAAATGAAAGCTGAAGACTTTCGGATTACGATCCATATTTAATCTGCATTTGATTTTTAACACACATATATATATTAGCAACATGGCCCGGCGTTGCCCGGGCTTGATTCAAAAATCGTACGACTCATACAGCAATCGCTATCACGTGACTTAAAATATTTTTGCCCTTCCTTGCCTTTAAAGGAGTGCTCTTTGCCGTGCTGATGTTGCTACATGCCTTACTTCTTGCCTATCTCACACTGCGAATTTTTTCTAAGCCCTATACTAAACATTAAATCTGTTACGAAAAAAGAACTAAACAAAATGAACACAAAACGATCAGAGTCTGTCTATATTTCTGAGATGAGGTATGATGTACCGTATTTACATTAGTCGGACTATTGTCCTCATCTTTGTCGCCATATTTGTCACAACGTTTCGGCCGTTGTACGCTCCGGCCTTCTTCAGGTGGTTGGAATTTCAAACTGAACCCTTTATTTCCTGTGCCATGTGTCCTCAAGGACACATGGCACAGTGGATAAAGGCGATGGTTAGATCCAGTGACAGACCCAAAGAGTGTGAGTTCAATACCCAGTTAAGGCAGTGGAGAACTTTCAGAGGGAAAATTCGCAGGAGATAACTGATAACTGACATCCATCAAACATGGCACGTGGAACTAGAACAGTCTACCCCAATGATCGAAATAAAGGGTTCAGTTCGAAATTCCAACCACCTGAAGAAAGCCAGAGCGTACAACGGCCGAAACGTTGTGACAAATATGGCGACAAAGATGAGGACAATAGTCCGACTAATGTAAATACTGTACAAAACGATCAGCTTCAAAAAAGGACTCGTGAATGGAAAAACCGAATGAAAAAAGAATGTTAACAACAAAATCTTTTTCACACTCAACCCAGTTCTGCGGAATCAGAATCAACGTTAAGTTTAAGCAAGCGAATGAGCCAATTGGAGTAAAGTGCTATGCAGATTTAAATTTTTCCCACTTGTGACGAATGCAGCTATCGATTTTTTTTGCATGCTAGCATGCTAGTTAACATTCGTGTCAGTCAGCTGTTGGCTCTCACGTTAGCCAATAGAATCTTCCTGCCTATTCGTGGCAGCCAGCTATAGGCTCTTACTCTGGCCAGTAGAAAATGGCCGCAAACTACGTGAAAACTGCCGTAGAAGCATGAAAAAATTGATTATTTGCACTATCGATAGGAGTTGGGAAATGCAAAGTCGGTCTTGGCCTTCCCACTAACTTGGAAAATGTGCATGTACATTTTGGTGCAAATCCGTCGAAAATTGCGGCCGTGCATTCGTTACACGCACACACAAACATCCTGCCTTTTATATATATATATATATATATATATATATATATATATATATATATATATATATATATATATATATATAACTGTTAATTTAGTTTAAGATATATATATATATATATGTTTCATTAAAAACGACAGACAAGGTACTACGGTTAAGCTTTTTATTTAATTTTTTTTGTGTTCGAACAAGAGCTTTCTTTTCTGGGCAGAGAGTGTAATAAAACTGTGCAAATCTTATGTATTTCCGAGCGGTTTCGGCTCTGCCTTTAGCCATTATCAAGGATGATTAGATTTTTCAGCTTAATTGAGTGTGTGTATTATGTGTTTGTCTTAGTGTGTAGTAGGGATGTTTTTAATTTCCGAATACGGTTAGCACATTGTGGCCTTGTTCGTAGTTAATATTGTTAAGAGTTGGCTTATATGTACAGACACATATATATACATATATATGTATATATATACGTTTGTGTGTGCGTGTATGTACATATGTGTGTGTACATGCCTGTATGTATGTGTGTGCGGATGTGTTGATCTAGCCACAAATTCTTTAAGTATCACATATATTATAACGATAAAATATGAAAAATTGATGAAATTGCTCAACGCTAAACGGAGTTTTCTAAGATCATATTGAAAGAATATTTCAGTGACTTTCGGTTAGTTTAAGTGCCACTATGTGGATATATATATATATATATATATATATATATATATATATATATATATATATATATATATATATATATATATGATGAATTGGATCGTTCTTACGATTCCAATGGAATAAATTATAACCATGGAATATTAATGTTTAAGTCTTTTTATTATATCCTTACTCTGTCCTGGACATCGAGTTCTACCTGGATCATATCCTCTTGGAATTATTTTTATACATATATGTATGTGTATATATAATTGCATATCTATGTGTATATTCACCAAAATTTTGTCTATATATATATATATATATATATATATATATATATATATATATATATATATATATATATATGTATATATGAAGTGTTGACTTCTATGTTCACTTATATATTCATATATATATATATATATATATATATATATATATATATATATTTATACATATATATGAATATAAAAGTGAACATAGAAGTCAACACTTAGAGGCGACAGTCTGTTTCATGCTAGACGCAATCGTCAGGTGGCCTTACGATTGCATCTAGCATGAAACAGCCTGTCGCCTCTAAGTGCTGACTTCTATGTTCACTTTTATATTTACACACGCTCTATCTCTGATATTGAGCACTTTATCTCATAAATATAGCACACTTTAAGACTATATTTCTTTATACATATATATATATATATATATATATATATATATATATATATATATGCGTGGGTGTCTGTTTGATGTTATGTTCACAACCATTTATCATTCAGCTGAGAGAAAAATAAAATCTCCGTAATCTTTTCCCCCTATTTCTCATTTTTGTGATGTGATACAAATTCCGCTAACCCCATCGCCCCCCTCCATATGTTGTGTCCTTCCTATCCTATCGTCACTTCTCCTGAAGTCATTCACTCATCTCAGACCCACTTGTTAAAATATCCTCTTTCGGAAACGGTTTTAATGATGTACTTTCCAGTATTTTATGACAATCTAACGACAATTAAATTTTCTCTGGCAAAACATACTTATTTCAGCATTTGTTATATTATCTATCCATCAAGTGAAAAATATGTTTGCTTTCTTCTGTCACAACTGGCAATATATACAACAGCTTTTGATTGCTCTTGTGCGGGGAACTAATTCTAGGCATTGGGAAGAACTCTGACTATGTTCTGTTTTCGTGATGGGTGATGACAGATCAAACCCGCCGACCATACACGGACTAACTTCAAGCCGTCCCTAAACTGAAATGGATAATTAAGGAAAACAATTCGGTTATTCTAGTTTTTGAAACGTCATGAACAACAACGATATTTATTTTAAGACATTTGTATGTTTATACATTCTTTTTTTTATAGATACAAGTATTTAAGCACGTCAGGCTATATGACGGTTCCGTATAGGATACAGGTTCGATTCCTGTCGGAGGACGAATATTTTCTATGACAATTTCTCGGACATTCAGGCTGGTAAATGTTGTTTAATACTGTTTATTATAAACAGAGCATTTACTTAAATATTTGTATCTATAAAAAGAACGTATAAACATAAAAATGTTTTAAAAATAATTGTCGGACTTTGTCTATTTCATAATGTGTGACGTCATTTGTTTACATTTGGACACGCTTTGAGCAGATATGAATGTACGTGAGAGAATCATGGAAGATTGAAGTTTAAAAGCAGTAAAATCGACCTTGCCAACCGAAACGCTCCTCTGTGGCTGTGGCTCAATCATTTAATGTACGTTCGTATAGTTATCTTTGGACTCTACAATCACAAGAAAGCGACTTCGATGACACAAGGAAGGTTAAAATATCAATCCAAGAGGCGTCGCGAACAAAGTCATGAAAATAATTACAATCAGTTCGCTGGTAACAGAAAGAAGCCTTGTGAATAGGATGTTCCTGCCTAATAGACGATTCAAAAGAAATATCAACAGATACTACAGCGTGATCCGAATTGCCACGAAGACGGAATTGCGATGCTCGAGAAAGAATCATGAGAGGAAGTGAGGAATAAATGAAATAAGAAGCATATTGTTCAGAATTATGATGGGGAATTTCCTGTAGGGAAATCCATTATTTGAGTGAGAAAAGAAACAACAGAAATATTATATGCTCACTCCAGGAAAGTAAAAATTGACGTAGAACTTGTAATTCTAAATTTTTCAGACATCACGAGATTAATGCAAATTACCTTTGGACTCGACAATCACAAGCAATTCTCAAAATGGCGGCCTATAGCTTCCGGGTATTTATTAGTAAAGCGAAATCATTCTGAGCACCGTTAGTCAAAGTGTCCAGCGGGATTGATGCACATGCACTTACAACTTCTTGTCTCAGAGCCGCCAATATAGTTGGTTTTCTGCAATGTACAGCATACTTTAGGATTTGTTGATGCTACAGCCATGATGGAAATGCCATCTGTCATGATAATATCATTACTCAATTTGATAAAACTACGAAAGACATGTATTCTTTTTTTGAAATGTGCATACATTTGTTTGGTGGAATCGGTATATACAGAGTGCGGCTGGTATTTGAGGACATACAGAGTTAAGGTTAATACTGCTTCCTCCTAACTTCTAATGGTTTTATTTTTCTGAAATCAAGAATGGCAAACCCTATGATAACAAATGAAATGAAAAGGCCTGCTGTGATTGTGGCATTAAAGGCTGATCATAGCGATTTGGATATTGCACGTTTCCTCAGAGTTACAAGAATGGATGGCTGACCATTTGTACGATCACATCACACCCAACATTTGGCCTCCTAACACTCCAGATCTCAATCCACTAGACTATTATGTGTGGAGCGTTGTTGAGAAGGAGGTTAATAAACAGCCTCATAGCACCAAAGACTCTCTTAAAGCTGCAATAGTTCGAGTAATGTCTGACATAAATAAGGACCAATTAATCAGAGCTTGCACCCGATTTCGACATCGTGTAGAGGCAGTTATTGATGCTAGTGGTGGTTTTATTGAATAAAATTAAATAATAGTTAGCTAAATTTCATGTTTACCTGTTTGTAATCAAATATAATTATATTCATTTGTTCAGCAAGATTTTAACTAATCCATAAAATCTGTTCTCAAATACCAGCCGCACCCTGTATATATCTAATATAACACAATCTGTATATCTATATCTAATATAATACAAATGTATATATGAGTATATAAAGCACATTTTAAAGAATTAATGGATCTTATTTTTTTAATCCTATATATTTTTATTTCTTATTTTTTCAGTGGACGCGCCTATTTGAGTATTTAATTCGTCAACCAGCTTGCAGAATTTCTTATTCAAAATTTTGTCAGTATCAAATAACAAATTGATAATAATAAGTTTTCTTGAGCACACATCAAGGAAAAGAAATGAATACTGTTTAAAATAAACGAAACGTTGACTTAAATATGAATTAATAATAATGTCTTATTGACTGATTGTTCCATTATTATCAATTTGTTATTTAATGCTGACAAAGTTTTTATTGCTGGTAATAATTTTCTTCCAAAAACTATTTCTAGCAATATCCTTCACTTTAAAACCAATTGCAAATAATATTTTCCAAAAATGTATTGTTGGTAACATTTCCCCAAAAATAATTTCCTAAGTAATACATGCATATATATATATATATATATATATATATATATATATATATATATATATATATATATATATATATATGCAGAAATATAGTCTTAAAGTGTGCTATATTTATGGGGTAAAGTGCTCAATATCAGAGATAGAGCGTGTGTAAATATAAAAGTGGACATGGAAGTCAGCACTTAGAGGCGACAGTCTGTTTCATGCTAGTGCAATCGTCAGGCGACTAGTGCTGTTATTTTTCTCGGCTATTTATATAAGGGTCAGTGGTGCATTATGGGTAGTCTATTTTGGCGGTTACTTTTACCGGAAGTGGCTTATTTGTTTATTTATTTATGTCAAATTGTTTTGCTTATTTTTTATTTGTTTTTTTATTTTTATTTTTATTTTTTATCTTATATATTTATTTATTTATTCTTTTATTTTGATCGGTGTTTTTGGTTAACGTAGTAAAAATGTGTTTATATAGCTTATTGTTGGTAGTCTATAATGGCCGTCATTACCGGAAATCGCTTGTTCGCTTATTTATTTGGGTCAAATTGTTTTGCTTGTTTTTATTTATTTTCATTTTTATTTTTATCTTATATATTTGTTTATTTGTCATTGATTAAATCTGTTTGTTGAATTTGTGGTTTTTTCTGACTATTATTTAGGTGGGAACAGTTTTTAATTTATCTATTTAGGTTGGTTATCTTTATTTGTTTTTGTTTTGTTTTTTAAACGGCTAGTTTATCGTAATCGGTTGTTAGTTTATTTATATATTTGGATGTATTTAGATCGATTTAATTATACTTGTTGTTATTTATTTGTTACACTATATCTTTTTGGCTTTCGGTTTTTAAGTAACGTAGTATATTATCTTTTATTAATGTTTTTTTTTTTTTTTTTTTTTTATTATTATTTTTATTTGTATAACAGTTATAACTTTCGTCCGTTCTTTTGTTTTGATTTTGTTTCGTATATTAACAGGTGTGGTTTTATGATTTGTTTGGAGTAATTTATTTTGCTTATTTTATTGTTGTTTGTTTATATATTTATTTATTTTTCTATTTTAAGTTACGTAGTAAAAATTTGTTTTCATGTCTACATTTTGAGATTAGCTCGGATCTTTTATTTAATAATTTATTTTCATCTGGGAAGGTAATGATAGCTATTTTTTCCTCCAAGCAAAGTTTGCAGGTTTTTGATAGGTTGTTGTAGGCTGATGATTTTTTACTTATTTTCCAAGATATTTTTGGTGTGGTGTGTGTTTTGTTTTTTATTTCCCAGATATACTTAGAAAGCATTGTGCTGTTCGCATATTTACTATTTGTGAAAGACATTTTGTGTACATAATTTCTTTGTTTCCATGGTCCTTCGGTTACTCCTATATATACTTTTTCTTCATTATCTGCTGATTTTGTCGTGGCTTGGTAGATTACGTTGTTTTGTAAACAATTACCGTTTAAGGGACATTCGTTTTTTATTCTGCAGTTGCACGTGGGTTTAATTTGTTCGTGTGGTTTGTTAATAATTTTTCTGTTGTGCTTTTTTATTATTTGTGCCATGTTCTCGGTGCAACTGTAGCTGATTTTTACTGTGTTTTTGTTGAATATTTTGTGTAGGGTGCTTGATTCCGGGAAGTGTTTGTGTAAAAGCTTGAAGAATAACATAGGAAAAATATTCTTCAAGCTTTTACACAAACACTTCCCGGAATCAAGCACCCTACACAAAATATTCAACAAAAACACAGTAAAAATCAGCTACAGTTGCACCGAGAACATGGCACAAATAATAAAAAAGCACAACAGAAAAATTATTAACAAACCACACGAACAAATTAAACCCACGTGCAACTG
>OZ038506.1:850000-855000 GCA_964036315.1 Acanthosepion esculentum
CAAAATAGTTGCGTATTTCCTGTAGGCCCCAGTGGTTGGTTTTTGAGTCTAAATAAAATAAAATTACAGGATACGGAATGCTCAGCTTTTGTGCATCGACAGGTTTGTGTGGACGTGATTACTAGAGGCGGTGATAGGTGTGTTTTATGTTTATTTTTCTGGAAGTTATATTTTGGAATAGCGTGTTTGAATTTTTCAGTTGTGTTGTCATATCCTTCTATGGCAACAGAAAATGACTATGACTAAAATTAAGTAGTGTAGGAGAGAAGCCTTGAAAAACAATGCAGCGGAAATGAAAGTAGTGAATAATGCAGAGTGTTTGTTTAATGGCATATAAATTATTTATGGGTCATTACATCTCAAAAATTTAATTTTCTTGGGAGTTTTGAACTAAGGGAAACATGATATGTTATTCTGCTTTCACAATTGAATACATGGTAGATGATACTCAGCTTTTGTGCATATTCCTTTAAGAAATTTTACGATATTATACGGAGTTCTTTCATGTTGGTTTTCTGGTTGAATTAGAACAATGTCCCCCACCCATGGACTAAATAATGGGTTCGGTTCGAAAGTTTAACGTATATCACCTGAAGAAAGCCGGGGCGTACAACGATTGAAACGTCGTGAATAAGACAATAAAGATGAAGACAAGAGTTCGAACAATGCAAATACTGTAAATAGTTACAATATGACGCCGAAATCTGAAGACATATTGGATTAGCGAAAGATGCCTTTCATAAGCGAAGCAAATGCTTAAGAAACGGGAAAATTTCCTTAGAAACAAAGAAAAGAGTATTGAACTACTATGTACGTAATATCGATACTCGTATACGACAGTGAATATAGGATAATTTCCTCAAAGATGAAGAGGAGACTTGAGGGACCACAAATGTGGTTCACTGTGAACTGTTGTCAGGCGGACTGAAATGGAGAAGATTTGTTGAATACTCATTCTCACTCACTTGTATATCTGAATAAAAAGAGAACATCATGGCCAGAGCATGTGAACAAAAAGGAAGTTTTAGGGAAAATGAGAACGAATCAGAAAGAGAGAGATGAATCTTTGAGACACGTAAAGACGAAAGAGGCCTTAGAAAATTTGACACACAAACATTGCTAAGAGCTACAAAAAACAGGAAGTTGTGGGGAACCATGATCTACAACGTCCTGAAGGGACACGGCGCATAGAATAATAATGAAGAAGAATTGAACGAGTCAGACGCTGCCCCATCCACTTCTGTTAACTGGTGTCTCGAAAGAATTGTTTATGGTTGGAAATACTTTTGAGCCACCGTAGAGGCTGTTTTAATGTTTGGACTAACTAAAACAACTTAATTCTAAGCTTGATGGAACCTATACTCGGGTGCGACGAGCTATACTTAACATCTCTAGGAATCAACACCCAACTAAATCACAGCTCTATGGACACATCCCCGATATTTCTGCAATCTTACGCGAACGCAGAGTGCGCTTTGCAGGAAAACGCTTGCGAGCAAAACAAGAAAGCCCGAATGATCTAATGCTCTGGATACCTAGCCATGGAGCAAACGGGTTGGTCCCTCGGCAACTACCAATATTGTCCAGCTATGTTATGACACGGAATGCCTTCCTAATGACCTTCCGACCTTTGATGCAGGACCGTGATGTTTGGCGTAATGAATATCAGAGCTAACCCTACCGAATAAAAAAAAATCACTGGTGCTATATATATATATATATATATATATATATATATATTAATCAGTATCACTCCATTCAAGGCAGTAAAGCCACTAAGTCACAGGGTTACAAGGTGTGGAAGTATTAGGAAAAGAAACATTAATAATGAGCTGGAATAACTGTAGATAGCGATTGCATTTAAATGGTTACGGATTAAAATTGGATGGAATGCATAGAGGCGGAATGGAGATCCACAAACGGGAAAAAATGGTTGGCATAGAACTTACGACTACATCTCGCCAGCTCACCTGCAAATTGATGAGATCTCGACGCTTAAATTCAAAAAGCCTAGGTACCATAGTGAAGAGCTCATCTGAACAATTACCATAAAAGTATTTATCGGAAAAACACAGGGAACCAACCTTGCAGTAGGGAAGTGACTAAAGCTGAGATGTCAGATCAGGACCGATAATATTGCTGATTCTTTTTGTATCTGTCTATATTTCTGAGATGAGGTATTATGTACATTATTTACATTATTCGGACTATTGTCCTCATCTTTGTCGCCATATTTCTTACAACGTTTCGGCCGTTGTACACTCCGGCCTTCTTCAGGTAGTTGAAATGTCGAACTGAACCCTTTATTTCGCTCACTGGGGTAGACTGTTCTAGTTCCACGGGCCATGTTTTAATGGATGTCAGTTATCAGTTATCTCCTATTAAATTTCCCTGAAAGTTCTCTATTGAACTCACACTCTTTGTGTCCTGTCACTGGATCTAACCAACGCCTTTATCCATTGTGCCACGTGTCCTTGAGTACATCTGTGTATGAATTTCTCGGTATTATAAACCTAATGTCTTCAGCAACCATCTTTACCAGTGCTCATATTGCAATTTTTTGATGTTATCAAATCATGTATTTACCTGAGCTCATATTGTAACTTTTGTTGTTATTATCGCTTTTCTATGGCACTCCTTATTACTGGTTCCCATAACGTGTTCATTTCTATGCTTGGTCGGCTCAGGAGATTTTTGTGGCCTAGCATGTGTGCTAATTCCTTAAGTTTACAAATTTTCCAATGGTGTTCCTTGTCTATGATCTCAACCTGATCCCACAGAGGGCGGTGGTCTCCCTTCGATTAATTAGTCCGACTAATGTAAATAGTGTACATAATACCTCATCTCAGAAATATAGACAGATACTGAAAGGCCGAAGCGTTGTAATAAATATGGCGACAAAGATGAGGACAATAGTCCGAAAAATGTAAATAATGATTATTTTTGTGTTTTACTATGCGTCTACATTCTCTGAGTACAGATGATACTTATATAAACTTGGCAGTCTTACATGGTTTCTGTTTTTTGCGGCTCTTAAAAAACATTTCTGTTTTATTGATTCTGCCATTCTGCTTTGTACGTGACTTCTTTTACTTGTCTTTCCTTTGACTGATTTATTTCTTCCGCATCTTCATTCTTCTCTCTAATTCCCAAATGCCATGTTCTTCCCGTTTCATAAAATGTTGTTCTCTGTCCAGAACTCTACTTATTTTCAGTTTTCTTTTTTTTCCCTTTCGTTTTCCCTTTCTTGTTTTTTTTAAGACTTGTTTTTCTTTTTTCTTATTTTCACTCCCCATAACGAGGAAGCCATTCCCTAATAACGCGACAAAGACAACAACAACAACAATAATAATAACAACTGATTTTAATTCTGTCCAATGAATACCCGGTGGTTCAAGCGATGCACATCAACTTTCATCTGATACCATTTTATTATTTCCTAATAAATCTGTCCTGAAACCAAAGCACGGTGTATGAATTTTACGAGAAACCATTAGGTTTTTCTTTAATCACATTGATATCAAAAAGTAGATATCTTTTTTTTTTCTGTGTTTTTCTTTTCATTTTTTTTTCTTTTTTTTTTCTTTCATTTCCTTTTCCACGAAAGCTAGATTATTTTTTTAAAATGGCGGAATCAAAGATGGCTGATGCCAATATTTCGTTTATTCACGTGGTTCTGGTTATGATGGTGTTTTTAAAATGGTCTTATGATTGCATCGTAAGCTTCCTCTTTCGGCATAGTGTCATATTTCGCTTAGTGCTTGAGAAATCTTAGAAGCGTCTTTGGAATTTATTCAAGGTTTTATTGCTATTTTAACTGTTGATTGTAGTACATCGTTTATAAAATATTAATAAAGTGAAGCGAGAGAAATGGTTTCCCATGAATTTAGAGAAAGGAACATCGTTCAGAGTTTAAATATTTCTTTTTCGTTGTTTGATACAGAGAACAGACATTGTAGAAGAGAAGGTCATCGCAGACAATGAAATATCAGTGTCATGTAAGAATGCGTAACAAAAGCTAATTATGATGAGACGCTTGACAAACTTCAATATCTCACGCAAAACGAAATCTATTAAAAAGAATATCCTGTTTTATCAGGGAGCTCAATGTAAATAGCAGGAGAACCGGACTATATGTGGCAGCAATAGTTTAAGCGTGGACGAATTATAGATAGACATAGACTCGGTTTTACAGAGTAACACCAATATATCGGGCCGGATAAATCCTTCTATGTAAAAGTAATGTTGTCTATAAATTCTCATGCTCCCACTAATTCTCATTCCACATTAATAATCACAAAAACAACATTAAATACTTACATTGGGCACACATGCACCACCCTATCTCATGGATTGGCCTGCCAACTGTCGAAACTAAGTGCAATCCGTGCACACATAGACTAACACGTCAGAAATAACCAAAGTACAACAATTAACACAAGACAAGTACTGGTAGATAACACCAAAATACTCTTCAGCACTCAAATCTGAGAATGGATTGAAACTCTAAAAGCTATTATTATAGAAAATAAACATCACACATGAAATAAAATATCATTCAACACAAGAGAAGGTATGTTATAAGGCATATGATATGATTAATGTTTGCACATATTTTATCAGTATTATAATAATAAAAAAATTAAAAATTAAATTTAAATTAAATTAATAAATAAATCGCAATTTTTGTGCAGCCTCGTTCCCAATCGCATTGCACATGTCGTCACGCTTATCTGTTTCAAATGTTCAGCTTCCCAAGGAATACTGGGATGCAGACAAAGGGATTCTAATTACCAAAGAGGCGCCACATTGGTTCTTGATAATGACAGCGAAAGTCGAAAGTAAATGAAGAAAAATAATATAATATGAACTTCGGACAATTTCTTCTCAAATTCGAGCTCATGACTCAATTCCTTAATCGAGATTTGGAAAAAGACAATAAAGGATTTAGACAAACAGACAATTTGTCGGCTCTTTTTATTCAGACTCTGATCGGATCT
>OZ038506.1:857500-897500 GCA_964036315.1 Acanthosepion esculentum
TTAAAATTTTATATATTTATGATGTAAGAATACTCAATATATAGATCCGCTTTACATTATTAGAAAGTTTGACGTTAGTCGATGTTATACCGGAGCTTGCAAGTATTGCTGTAGAAGATGACCTTCCTTGGAGTGAGGACGCATTTCGTGTGTTTCAAATTTGCCGACAGACCATCGTTGTATCACGGTAGCAGTGATATACGTACAGTCGGGAAAGCTAGCAATTTAGAAGCTGAATGTGACACCCACGCATTATTTTTCATATTATGAAACCCTTAATCTCACAAGCGAAACGTTGTTAGCTCCTCACTAGCCTATCATTATTTTGATGGCAAATGCTATAACGTGTTCCATTCATTAGTTCCTCCAGTTCAGACTTTCACATCGGTGATCCGTCATGTCGTATCAAATCATTCCATTTCTCTTCGTGTTAATTTGATAAAGAGTGAATTCCATTGGCACAGCTTTTCTCGTATTATTGTTACTTTGTGGAACAGACACCCGAAGAATTGTCCTCAAACCACTACAATCACAACCTCTTAAAGTTTAGGGTCAACGAATATCTATCCTACATATGCTCATACTTCTTACATCGACTTCCCTTCCAAACATCTGCCTCCGTAACCCTTGAGTGGATTTTCGGCCTTGTATTGGGTAAAGTTAAAAGCGGTCACAAAAGTCGGCAGAGCAAAGGGATTATTCGAAATCCTTGCTGCCAGAGCACAGATTCATGAAGAGAGAGTAAAAGTTTCTGAGACACAAAACGAGGAAGGAAAGCTTGAAAAATGTGATTGAAAGTAAGATAGGAAAGCAACGCACAACTAACCTGGTGAGCTTGAGTTAATGGTTGACGGAGGTATGGGTAAGATGGTAAAAAGATGAAAGCTATTATGAGTTCAAGGAAACAGGAAACTGTGGAGAGCTACGATCGTCAAATTCCTGAAAGGACACTGCACGTAAAAGTAAAAGAAGCAGCAACTACCTTGGCTGTAATTTGAACTCAGTTCATCGATTATATTTCTAGCCTAATATTTCTCAAAGATTTATATCCTTCTTTTATGCGCTACATCCCTTCTGAACGTTGGAGATCATGACTCTCCACAACTTCATCTGGGAAACTGTTTGGGGTTACATGATGCTAAGCTATGCTTAGTAAATATCAAGATATTTGGTGGGGGGAGAAAAGGATAATTAATGAATAAAATTTCAGAGATCAGTCGGAGACGGAGGAAGTATAGTGTGGGAGCTGACCAGGGAGGAGTGTGAACTGTACGATAGGCGAACCTAGCTAGTCCTACTGGGAGAGGGAAAAAAAGGATAATTAATGAATAAAAATTCAGAGATCAGTCGGAGACGGAGTAAGTCTTGTGGTAAAATAGACTTTAGAAGGAAACAGGAAACAAGGGATAAACCTCTACTCCTGGTCAAAAAACTGAAGCGGACAACAGGCAAATATATGTCCTTTTGTTAGAAGTCGCTGTTCAAGTCCAAATAAATGGCGCCATGATTAAGATGCTAACTTTATGGGTAGATAAGTAGGTTTCTGGGACATATAATAAAGAAGAAAGGCTTGTAAAATTTGATACTCACAGGGCAGAAAAACAGAGGAAAGCATCGCACAACTTAGCCGGTGGACTTTAATGGTTGGTGGAGCAGGGTATGGGAGAGATGTCAACAAGACAACAGTTATTAAGAGCTACAAGCGACAGGAAATTGTGGCGAGACATGATCGTCGACGTCCTGAAGGGACACGGCACATAGAAGAAGAAGAAGAAGAAGAAGAAGAAGAAGAAGAAGAAGAAGAAGAAGAAGAAGAAGAAGAAGAAGAAGAAGTATCAGAGTGGAGCTAAGTTTGTTGAGGGAGAAGACGGGAATTTTGGCGTTGAAACATCATTGGTGGAAGGAATGGTATCTGCGCTCTTTCTAGTTCTTTGTCTGCAATAAAAGAATGGAGAATATTTACTCTCCCTCCTACAGCTCCGGCATATTTTATCCCACCCGTCCCGTGTCCCCTAATTCTTTTTCTCATTCCCTTCCCCAAACCTATACACGTATGCAACTCCAAAATCAACTTTATTTTCCTTCTTCCTGTGCGTCTCCTTTCATTAATTATTGGTTAGTTTGTCATTAATCTAATTCTTCTTTCATCATCAAATACCTTTAACCGATACCTCGCACAACTCGATGGGAGAAGACTGACTTTTTTCAGCACCTCCAACACCTAGCTAGTAAAGACACGTCGTCACCGATTAGAACCTGAATTATTTACATGAATGATGAACGGTTCAATAAAACTATCTGACATTCAAGATCACCTGAGATCTCAAGCCTAAATCGCGTACTACTCACGCCTGAAAGAATGCCTGAAAAATGGTCGGTTCCTTGGGCCACTTTACAAATTTCCTAAATCCTCCTACCATGCTCAAATTAAAAGTAGAATATATATATATATTTGGTTTGAGATGTGAGTTTGTAAACAGTGACTATTTAAGCTAATATTGCACGACTCTTCGGCAGAATTGAGTCACTGTCAGTCACTGTGTGTTTATCTAAATCTAACAATAAATACGCTAAAATTCACCTTCATCCCTGCCGTGCGCCGACGGCTTAGTGGTAGAACTTCCGACTGACGCAAATTCAGTCGGGTTTCGATCCTAGCTAGAGGCAACCGGACGTCTAGACACACGGATGAGCTGTGATAAAGCGAAACAGTCTGTCTGTGGATGACAATATATATATATATATATATATATATATATATATATTATCTAAAGAAGAATCTGCAGTGTTATTAGTCCTGGCCTAGCACCAAAGTTTCAGTCACTTTCACGCCGTAACTTAGCTTCCCTGTACTCTTTCCATAAGTAATTTCAGAGTAATTGTTCCGATGTTCTTTCCTCTCCGGTACATATCTTTGTTCATATGGGAACTAGTTCGAACTTCATAGAGACCTACAGGTATTATGGTGGTTGTAGTTAGAACGGTAAGAATGTGTTGTTTTTGTGTAAGGAATACTGTAGTACGTTTGGGTCAGTAATTGTATCCTAGCTAAGTTTAAGATGCAACAAATTGAAGACCAGCCCTCCCCATCCCTCCTTCTGGCCTTGTGCCACATTTTTGTATTTTCAAAATAAACATTACTTTTCTCTACGGTACTCTGACTTTATGAATTTAAGCAGACTACTAGATTGGCGGCAAGGTTTCATCATTTTAACATTTAAATGACTAGATGTAGACGTAAGTTCTATGCTAACAGTTTCTTCTATCGCACTTCTTGCTTGTGGGACTCACTTCCGGCTCCATGCTTTCCAGTTAACTTTGATCTCCAAAAATTTAAATACAATGTCAGTCGTCATTTTTGTCTTCTTCTTCCTTTATTGTCTTTTATTCTCATATTCTATAACACTCAGTAACCCTTGAGTCTTAGTGACTTTATAGTCTTGCTTGGGGGGAAATGATTAAATATATATATATCTGAGCTGGTGTCGCTCAGTCTTCACTTCCAAGCTTTGGAAAAGTTAGAAATGTCGTATACCTGTAGGCACACTATCGCTATTTCCATGGCAAATGGTCAGACATTTCTTTATTTTGCTAGTTCAGGACTTTACAGCTAGCAGCCGCCACTGCAGGAACACAGGGTAAAATAGACCTCATTTCCTTCATCAGAAGGAAATTCCGCTTAACAAGATTCTTCCCAAGAATACCTTGTCAAACAGACTCCCATGTGGATGCTTCCCTGGTCACTACAATCGTAACCTCTTAAATTCTAGGACCAACTGTTATCTATCCTACATATTCTCATAATTTGAACTTATTTTAGCTTCCCACATCAATATAACAAATATCTATCTATCTATCTATCTATCTATCTATCTATCTATCTATCTATCTATCTATCTATCTCACATTCTGTTCCTATCTATCTATCTATTTCAGTCTATTCATATCTATCTATCTATCTATCTATCTCACATTCTGTTCCTATCTATCTATCTATTTCAGTCTATTCATATCTATCTATCTATCTATCTATCTATCTCACATTCTGTTCCTATCTATCTATCTATCTATTTCAGTCTATTCATATCTATCTATCTATCTATCTATCTATCTATCTATCTATCTCTCTCTCTCTCTCTCTCTCTTCAGTCTGATCCTATCTATCTATCTATCTATCTATCGATCGCAATCTCTTATTATCTATCTATTTATATTTTTCACCTAGTAAATTTCTCCCTTAAGTGGTTTTTTGGATGAACTTTTGGTAAAAAAATGAAAAATCCCATCTCGCATTTTTTTATTGTAAGGATATAATCGAATGTGAGCTAGGTGACAAAAACTGAAATCCGTTTGTTGGTTGGTTACTGTAGTTTAATCAGTAAAGAGCTGACCTTGTAAAACTGGTTCCCAATCACACGGGGTTTGATATCAAGTCGGAGGGTAATTCTTTACTTTTCTACCTATGCTGTTTAGCACACGTTCTTAGAACGTGAGAACACGAGAAATGCGTTGCGGCAAAAAACTCCAAATAAGGACACTGCATCATTATGAAAATTCACATAGCTTTGCTTTCGTCTCTCTCACACACCCTCTCACAAACTGTCTTTCTCTCATTCACGCTCTCTCTTTCCTCTTGCTCTCATTTTCTCTCTTTCACGCGCTACCTCTTGCTTTTGCTTTCTCTCTCTCTCTCTCTCTCTCTCCTCTCACTCACATATCTATCTCTTTCCCCTGACTCTCTCTTTCTTTTTTCTCTATCTCTCCTCTCTCTCTCTCTTTTCTCTCTCTATTTCACTCTTTCACATGCCTCTCCCTATCTCTTTTCTCGTTCAAACATTTCTCTCTCTCTCTTTTCCCTTCTCTTTCCTCTCTCTCTTTCTTTCTCTCTTTCCACTCTCTCTCTCACTCCATCTCTCTTTCTCTCTATCTTTTCTCTTCCACCCTCTCTCACTCTTTACTCTCTCTCTCTTTTCTCACTATCCTCTCTCTCTCTCACTCTATCTCTCTTTCTCTTTATCTTTTCTCTTCCTCCCTCTGTCTGTCTTTCCTCTCTCTCTCCTTTTCTCTCTTTCCTCTCTTTTACACCGTCTCTCTATCTTTTCTCTTCCTCCTTCTCTCACTCTTTCCTATCTCTTTTTCTACTCTCTCACTCCATCTCTCTTTCTCTCTACGTTTTCTCTTCCTCCCTCTTCCACTCTTTCCCCTCGCTTTCTCTCTATTTCCCCTTCTTCTTTCACTCTCTTCCCTTTCTCTCTCTCTCTCTCTCTCTCTCTCTCTCTCTCTCTCTCTCTCTCTCTCTCTCTCTCTCTCTCTTGTCACGTTATCTTTCTGAATCTCTTCGCTTTGGGAAGCTAAGAGGAATAGATTTTAATAATTCATCTTAATTTTAGAGCAATTCGTTCCTAGAAAGAGCTCTCTCGGTGAAAGGGAATTCTTCCGCTGCAGACAACACGAAAATAACACGAATCAATAAATTTCATTTCCTAGATTTTCTCGCCTCTGCGCGTTTTGAAGAATTTTTCCAATATTCAGTTATAAATTCTTTTACGTGTAAGGAAATTAAGGCTAAACTATCAAGCATAGCCGTTACATATCTATCTATCTATCTATCTATCTATCTATCTATCTATCTATCTATCTATCTATCTATCCCAGTCTGTTCACAGTCTATCTATCTATCTATCTATCTATCTATCTATCTATCTATCTATCTCTACTGGTTCATTATCTATCTATCTATCTATCTATCTCTTCTGGTTCATTATCTATCTCAATCTCTTCGTATCTATCTATTTATCTCTTCCGGTTCATCATCATCATCATCATCATCATCATCATCATCATCATATCTCTCTCTCTCTCTCTCTCTCTTCTGATTCATTATCTATCTATCTATCTATCTATCTATCTATCTATCTATCTATCTCTTCTGGTTCATGATCTATCTATCTATCTAATTATCTATCTATCTCAATCTCTTCGTATCTATCTATTTATCTATCTCTTCCGGTTCATCATCATCATCATCATCTCTCTCTCGCTCGCTCTCTCTTCTGATTCATTATCTATCTATATATCTATCTATCTATCTATATATATATATATATATATATATATATATATATATATATATATATATCAGTCTGTTCATATCTATCTATCTATCTATCTATCTCAGTCTATTCATATCTATCTATCTCAGTCTATTCATATCTATCTATCTCTCTATCTATCTCAGTCTATTCATATCTATCTATCTATCTATCTATCTCGGTCTATTCATATCTATCTATCTATCTATCTATCTATCTCGGTCTATTCATATCTATCTATCTATCTATCTATCTCAATCTATTCTTATCTATCTATCTCAGTCTATTCTTATCTATCTATCTATCTCAGTCTATTCTTATCTATCTATCTATCTATATCAGTCTATTTATATCTATCTATCTATCTCTCTCTCTATATATATATATATATATATATATATATATATATATATATATATCAGTCTATTCATGTCTATCTATCTATCTATAAATCACACTTTTCATATCTATTTATCTTGATTTCGTTAGTATTTCAATGATCAATAAAGAATTTATAAATGTCTTTTTTGTCAAAGCACTTAACCTTTTACACCTTTTAAAAGTATATCACGTCTTAACAATAATATATTAAATGTATCTATCTATATCTCTGAGATGAGGTATTATGATTACTTGCATTATTTACATTATTCGGACTGTTATCCTCATCTTTATTGCCATATTCACAACGTTTCAGCCGTTGTACGCTCCGCCCTTCTTCAGGTGATTGAAATTCCTTTATTTCGTCCACCGTGGTAGATTGTTCTAGTTAGTTCTGGTAAATAACGGGTTCGGTTCGAAATTGCAATCACCTCAAGAAGGCCGAAGCGTACAACGGCTGAAACGTTGTGAATATGGCAGTGAAGATGAGGATAACATTCCGAATAATGTAAATAATGTAAGTAATATTAAATATATTTCATAAAAATGGATACGACATAACAACACGAACAGTGACGTGTCAAAAGAATTATATGACGCGTGAAGACAAGATATTTCAAAACCAATGAAACCGGCATAATAAATAATACCTAATTGATAAAGGTTTATGAAAAGGAAAAAAAACACGCGCAAATTGGATAATTTATGTTTAAATATTCACTTGAAAGCAAGAACATAAATATCATTGACTTTCTTTTTATGTGTCATGTCCTTTCAGGATGTAGGCGATCATGGCTCTCCACTTCTCCCTATCCCTTGCAGCTCCCAACAAGTACCTTCCCTCTGCTCCTCCTCCAGATTACGTTCTATAATCCACTTGCTTAAGGCCGCTAGGTATGTCATGCGTTGTTTTCCCTTGTCTCTCTTTCTCTCTATTCGACCCATGAGTATCCTTTCTCATTGCATGTCCCAGAAACTTCAGCTGCCTCTTCCTGGTATTAAGTATAGGCCGCCTCCTTGTTTGCATCGTCACCAATGTTCATACGCTCGGTCCATGATATCCTTAGCATCCTTCTGTAGAACCACATCTCTTTCGTGTCGAGTCTCCTCTTCATCTTTGAGGGAATCGTCCAACATTCGGTGCCGTAAAGAAGGACAGATGTCACATAACAGCTCCATATCCTTTTCTTCGTTAACGAAGAAATCCTCCTAATTCGCAATACTCTGCCCAACTTTTGGAATGCATCCTTTGTCATATCACAATTCACTGACAAGAAATAAAGAAAAAATAAGGAACCAAAAACTGGCCTTATGCATAAATGAAAAATTGCTGCTCCAATACTCATATATATATATATATATATATATATATATATATATATATGTATATATATATATATATCTATATATATATATATATATATATGTATATATGTATATATATATGTATATATATATATATTTCAAACCAGGTCTGTCCTTTCATCTGTGTGTAAAGATGTTCTACCCCCACCCCACCACATTAATTCTGTTATTTATTATTTCAAATGTAGTTGTGGATGCGACTACATAGGTAGAACGACACAGCGTTTGGACGCTAGAATTAAACAGCAACGTGCCTGCGAAAATATTGAATAAAAATGTTTCGTTGGGCGATTCCATTCGGAATACGTATGGGTCGTCGATAGCGGATCATTTTATAAATAATCCTACTTGTGCGTTGGATTTCAGTGTGACCTGGTTTTGGTGAACTTGTTCGGAGTGAAAATTACTGTTTTTTGGCTCGGAATACCCCCGGGCGGTTGTTATTTTTCAGACCTTTTTTTTTGACGGGTGAACGTGTTATTGACTTTTGGTCTTTTAAGTTAAGTTATTTTTTAAGTTTTTATTTTCATTTGTTTCATTTGAATATATTTTTTCTTTCTTGGCTTCGGCCAACATTTTTTGATTTTTTAGTTCGGTAAGACAAAGTCTTACCAGCTTTTTTATTTTCTGTTGTTGTTACATTTGAAGAAAAGAAAAAAGAAAAAGTTTTGTTTTAATTTATCCTCCTTTTCGTTTTTACCCTCCCCCGTTTTATTTAGCGACTTCGGTCGCAATCCTTTAATTTCTTAAGTTTCAGCTTTTGGTTTTAATTTATTTCTTTAGCGGCTTCGGCCGCAAACCTTTATTTTTTTAGTTTGGTTTGACTAGTGTCAAACCAGACATTTTTCTTTTTTTCTTTTTCTGTTGTTTAATTGGAGAAAAAAAAAGTAGGAGTTTTTATTTATTGTTTTTTCTTTTATTTCGGCTGCCTTCGGGCGCCATTTTTATTTTATTTTTTTAAAGTCTTACGAGACTATTTAGTTTATAGTTTTTCTTTTCTTTTTCTAGAACTTTTAGTTTTCCAAGTTTATTTATTTTATAGCCTTTGATTTAAAGTTTATTGTTAATTTGTTTTAATTTACTTTTGTGGTACTTTAACTTTAACTACTTTTGTTTTGCCTTTTATTTTTTTTTTTCATTTTTTTCTTTCTCCCTATCTCAACTCCTCACAATTGGGCAAGTGTTTCTGCCTGAACTTTTAAATGGCCGACGAAATGAGTCGGTCAGGGGTCAAGAAAGACCTCTTTGGGGCGGCTGCTAAAGCCGACCCCCCGGATAAAGATAAATCCAAATCTAAAAAACGGGGTAAGGTTTCCCCAATCAAACCTGACAAGGCAAACGCAAATGACAAGGAGGAGGCCATGCAGGTCTCCAACTCAAATGAAAAGGTGCCGAAAGTGGCTCAGTCCAAGTCTACAGCCGAGGAATCGCCCTCTTGCTGGAAGTCCCCCCCGAGTTGTATTGTGAACATCGCGGAGTTCCTGGAAAAGGCAAAGGATTTTGCCCATCTTGTAAATAAAGATGGCATCCTTAAAGACGTCCAGGAACTTCAGAAGTTCGAACAAAGAATGGTGACCGTCTTCGCGGTTGACAGGCGTACGCGCAAAATCTGTCGATCCACGAAAGACACAGTGATCAAATCACTTATGTCCCTGGGGATAAAACCCCAAAGAGTAATCAAGGGAGTGAAATTCTTCATGTGGGACGTACTGCTGCCCACGCCAGAGGATTGCCTGGAAATGGCAAAAAGGGAGTTGATAACAAAGGACCTGATTCTCCGTACCGAATACATGGGTAGGCGAAGGACCAGGGTGGCAGTGTTTGAGGTTCCTCCTCAAATTTCCGGAGAGCTCCTGGCTGCATTCTTTATGCAGTACGGCCAAATTTTAGGGGCTCTCTCGGACAATTTGAACGGGGGGTGGACTTTTGACATCATGATTGATGAGGCGGCCTTCAAGTCCATCCCCAACTGTCTGGATTTTGGCAACCGGAGATTGCCAGTCATTGTGACTGGCAGAAAACCAGTATGCTGGAGGTGTGGAGTGACTGGTCATCTCTCCTCCTCCTGCCCAGGGAAGAAGGCCCCTGGAGCTCCGGTTGCTGGCGACCCAAATCCCCCTTTGGCCGACACTGATAAAACCGCGGCGCCTGTAATGGGCCTACCTACTAAGCGGACCGGTGTGGAAAATCCCTCGGTTGGGTCTTTGCCCCCATTGCCCCTCAAACCAACGCCTTCCACAAGTGTGGATAAGGAGAAGGATGAGGGGGGATGGCGTGTAGTAGGTAGGGCCAAAGGGAAGGTCCAGACAGCGGGACCTCTGTCTCAGCATGACTCCGGGGACAAAACCACCTACAGCCCCATTCCCTCTACTAGCTCGGAGGGCGACGCCTCGGCCTCTTATGAGGAGACTGCGACTCCTGCTCAGAAACTTAATGAGCCAAGCTGGCAGAAGATCTTAGACCTCAAAAAGTTGAAGCAGAAGCTGGAGGACAAAAAGGCAAAGAAACAGAAGCCGCTGGGGGTTCCCTGCCCCTCATCCTCTGCCCCGTCTTCCCCTCCATCATTTGCTAAACCTCCAGCGCCAAAATCCTTATCAAATTCTCCTGCGAAACATAAAAAACCTATTTCAAACAAGCCTTCCCCCATCAAGACCCCATCTGGAATGACTCCATCACACACACCAGCTTGTACACCTACCCCAACACCTACACAGACACCACATAAAAAACGCAACAGAAGTCCAGACGCTCAGGTCGTGGGGGAAAAGGGGAAGAAAAAGCTGAAGCCTCCATATAACTTAGGGGAAGACGTCTGCCGCGTATCCCGGGTCCATGTGGAGAATGTGTTGGGGATAACCAAGAACCCCAGGCCCTTGAAAGTCCTATTCAACTTTCAAAAGTTGAGTGGACTGGACATTGAGGACCCGAAAAATTTTGAAAAAGCAAAAAGACTCCTAACAGTTGTGCGATCGGGCCCGGGTACGCGGGAGATTTGGGGCATGATTGAGGAGGCAAACTCATCTTTGAAATTAGTGCCCCCAGCGGCGGTATTTGAGCCCAATTTGGATTCTTCTAAAACGTGCAGAGGGAGGGTCCCTGTTTTTGTTCACCCTTCCCTGTATAGGGCGCTTAAATTAACATTTCCAGCGGACATCGGTGGCCTGTCTCATGGTGATACCGTCGAAAATGAGATGGCGTCAGGTTCAATGGGACAGGCTGTCGGTGTCCTCACCCCAGCAATGTTCTACTCGGATGGGCGACCCTAGTCGATTTGATAATGGCACTCTGGTTAGCTAGTGTGAATGTCCGAGGCCTGAGGTCGGAGTCTCGAAGGGTGAGACTCGTTCGCGACCTTCAGAGCCTCGGTGTGAATATATGTTGTGTACAAGAGACCCGTTTTTCTTCTCGCGATCATGAAGACATTCTGTCTAGGGAGTTTACTCTTTATTCAGCATGTTTTGATGGACACTCGAGGGGTGTCTCTTGGCTGGTGAGCAAGACTTTGAAGGCTGCGTGTGCTCTTGTCTTCGCAGATCCGGCGGGCAGGCTTTGCGTGCTGGATGCTACCATAAAGGATAAGGCTTTGCGTCTCATTGGGGTTTATGGGCCCAATACCCAGGCTGAGCGACCTGCTTTGTTTCGGCAGATCGAGCCGTTTATGACGACATCACGTCGGTTAATTTTAGCGGGGGATTGGAATGCCGTCCTTGACCCCGATATAGATCGTATAGGGTCAAAATATAAAGCGGGTACTAAAAACTGGGGAGTGGAACATTTTCGGGGCTTTGTCGATGGGTTTGATCTCATCGACAAGTACCGGAATGAACACCCTCAGCGGGTAGTATGGACTTGGACAAATAGTGGCAGCTCGGCTGTAGGTGTGCTTGCGAGCTACCTCGACCGAGTTTTAGTTAGGAGAGTCGATGTAGGACTCTTAGGGTGTCCAAGTTTTCATTATATAGTTTATTCGGATCATAGGCTTGTCCGGGTCCGTGTAAACTTAGATAAGCCTAATGTTAGGATGACTGGCTACTGGAAATTCAACTGCTCGTTATTTGGCGAGCAGCATTTCCGGGACCAGTTTTTACTAACCTTACAAAGGGAGCTGACGGGGGCTGTGGTGGGAAATGCCTGGTGGGACAAACTTAAATCTAAAATTCGAACGTTTGCTGCCGATTTTAGTCGTCGACTCAATGTAGATAGATTAGCGGCGCAAACGGCTCTAGAACAAAGAGTTGATCGGGCTGTGAAATCCCGTGATAGTGGGGAAGTAGTCTTAGCTAAGGCAGAGTTGTCCTCCTTGCTTATCAAGAAGGATCAAGCTCTGGTAGTTAGGGCTAGGTTAAAAAGAATGTCCTCTGAGGCGACGAATATGGCCGCGGAACTGCGTGCAGAGGAAAGTAGGAATGCTTCAAGACGGCATATCGCGAGCGTCACATTGCCGGATGGGCGGACAGTGACTACAAACTCGGGCATATGCGAGGCTTTTCGGGATTACTTTCGGGAGCTTTTTACCAGGGAGCCCGGTCTGAGCTCTGCTCGGTTCGACACCTATTTAGCTGACTTTCCCTGCCTTGAGGCAGCTGAAGCGGCTGGGTGCGAGGGTCCCATCACTGAGTCGGAAATCTGGGAAGCGCTGAAACAGGTTGGCCTGGATAAGTCTCCGGGATTAGATGGTCTTCCGTACGAAGTTTACTTGAGGCAGTCGCCCGTTTTTGTTCCTTTGCTGGAGCTGGTCTTTAACAACTGGATGAAGCAGGGGTCTATACCTCAACGCTTCACCAGGGGTGTGATCAAGCTGCTGCGTAAGGACAAAAGTGGTGGGGATGGGATAGGTAACTTTCGCCCTTTAACTATGTTAAATACAGAGTTAAAGATTTTGGCTAAGGTCTTGGCTAACCGTTTGCAGCTTGTCCTGTCTAGTCTGATTGGCTCCGAGCAGACTTGTTCTGTGAAGGGCCGGACTATTCAGGACAACCTTCACATGGTGCGCCTGATCATCGAGAAAGTCGACAGTGAAGCCGCGCTGATCAATTTAGATCAGTCCAAGGCCTTTGATAGGGTTGACCATCGATTCTTGGAGGCTGTTCTTTCGGCTGCCGGTTTCGGGCCGTACTTTCGCTCCTGGATCCGGCTTATGTATGCGACCCCCGGTGCGCTGGTGGAAGTGAACGGGGTAAGATCGGAACCTTTCGTATTGTCTCGATCTATTCGTCAGGGTTGTCCGCTTTCGCCTATGCTTTACGTTCTTGCGTTGGAACCCTTCCTTCGCAAGTTAAAGGCGAATCCGGTCCTACGCGGAATCTCTTTACCTGGTGCTACCACCTCGGCCAGGTATTCTGCCTATGCTGACGACGTTTCGGTTCTTGTGTCGAGCAGAGCCGAGATTAACGAAGTCAGCAGAGAAATCGGTGGGTATGAGATGGTGACAGGGGCCAAGATCAACCGCGATAAGTCTGTTGGCTTGCGGTTGGGTGCGTGGAAGGGGGTTTCTCTTCCCGGACCATTCAGCTGGACGGATGGGCCGATCAAGATACTCGGCGTCTGGTTCGGTCCTGATATCCAGTTGGATATGAATTGGTCGGAGGTACGAGAGAAGGCCGAGAGCGCAATTAATTTGTGGTCTCGGAGGAGGCTTTCCTTGAAGGGGAGGGCGGAGGTATGTGTTTCACATATCTACCCGATTCTCCTTTACCGACTCTCGGTACTTCCACTTCCGTCTACCACAGTGCTTTCATTAGTACAGCTCTTGTTCTCTTTCTTGTGGAGAGGCAGAGCTCCTAGGGTATGTCGGGAGATCTGTTGCCTTCATCCTACTGAAGGCGGTCTAGGTATGCCTAGCATTGAGATTCGTCTCGATATGCTTCGCATCGGGTTCCTGGATCGTTTGTGTCGCGATTCGGATGACGGGGGCGCCTTCTGGAAGGAAGACGCCCGTAGATCCTTCCCATCCTTGAGAAGTGTGCACTCGGGCGAGGAGGAGGCTGGCCGTTTGCCTCGTGCCGAGTGCTCCTTCTACCGTGAATGTCGTCTGGCTCTGAAACACCTCTTACGGGCGACGGTTGGCCTCCACAACGTCCAGGCGTTGTCTCGTAGGGCATTATATCGGGTGGTAGTCAGGGGGTCCGTTCATGATGATTTGATTGACGATCTCGGTCTTACGAAGCAGGAGGCTCGCTCAATCTGGCCTTGGGCTTCCGGGTTGAAATGTCTCAACAACGATGAGGCATCCCTCACCTGGCTGGTGATACGTGGGGCCCTCTGGGTCGGCAAAAAACTTTGCGCAGCGGGTTTGGAGAAATATCCAAACTGCCGACGTTGTGAGGGGGAAGTCGAGACCCTTGGTCACGTCTTCTTTCATTGCAAGTCGGTAGCACCATTGTGTAAGTTTGTTGAAGGTCTCATGGTTCGCATGTTGCAGGGAAAGTTTTTCGTCCTTGAGGCCGCTTCTGTTTGTAGTAATGTGGCCCCGCCGCTAACGGAGTCTGAACTCTATGTGTTCCACTGCTTGCTAGGAGTTATGAGAGTCGTGATTTGGGTGACGCGTCAGAAGGGATTCTATGAAGGTGAGAAGTTCACTTCTTCCCTACTAATCTTGTACTTTAAGCATCAGCTTAAAGTCAAGATTAGGACGGAAAGGCGGCGACTCCCTTCATCAGAATTCGCCAAAAGGTGGGTAAATCTTGCGCGAATGTGTAGAGTGAGAGGAGCTGACTTGGAGTGGCACTTGGACCTCGGCTAGGTGCAGGTTTTCGTCCCTCTTGGGTTCAACAGACGCAACCCGTCCCGATATTAGACTAGTATAGGTTTATTTTGAATTTTTAGTTTCTCGTTTCTGGTTAACTTAGCTAGAGTATGTATGCTCATTAGCCCCCCTTTTATTTCTGTCCCTAATTTTTCTTTAGTTTAATTCCCCATCCCCTCCCGCGTTAGGTGGCCAGTGACGTCAGTTCTCTGGTAGTTGCGGGATGGCTTTCGTTTCGTGTGTGTGGTTTTTCGTATTTGTTATTGTGTCTGAATGAGTGTGTGTCTGTGTGAGTGATTTTGGAAGGATGACTGTTTTTCATACTTTATAATCCCGCAATTTTTTCGTCCAGTTAACTGATGTTACTGCCACATTTAGGTACTGTGGGGGGTTTTATTACTAATCTTATTTTGTTTTGTTTTCTTGTAAATAGTTCATTTGTTTTTGTAAATATACATTGGGGTTTTTTTAAATTGTTATCCCCCCCCACTGACTTTGTATTGTACATATGGGGACTAGTTAGATTTTCATAGAGAATTTGAGGAATTATGGTGGATGTAGTAAGAAAGGTATGGAAGAATGTGTTGTTTTGGTGCTCGGACCGTTGTTGGTATGTTTGGGTCAGTGGTTGCGACTAGCTAAGTTTTTAGTTTAAGACAGATGATGACCGTCCTTCCCCATCCCCCTTTTTAGGCCTTGTGCCACATTTTGTATATGTTTTTTTGATATATGCAAATAAATATTAGTGTGACCTGGTTTTGGTGAACTTGTTCGGAGTGAAAATTACTGTTTTTTGGCTCGGAATACCCCCGGGCGGTTGTTATTTTTCAGACCTTTTTTTTTGACGGGTGAACGTGTTATTGACTTTTGGTCTTTTAAGTTAAGTTATTTTTTAAGTTTTTATTTTCATTTGTTTCATTTGAATATATTTTTTCTTTCTTGGCTTCGGCCAACATTTTTTGATTTTTTAGTTCGGTAAGACAAAGTCTTACCAGCTTTTTTATTTTCTGTTGTTGTTACATTTGAAGAAAAGAAAAAAGAAAAAGTTTTGTTTTAATTTATCCTCCTTTTCGTTTTTACCCTCCCCCGTTTTATTTAGCGACTTCGGTCGCAATCCTTTAATTTCTTAAGTTTCAGCTTTTGGTTTTAATTTATTTCTTTAGCGGCTTCGGCCGCAAACCTTTATTTTTTTAGTTTGGTTTGACTAGTGTCAAACCAGACATTTTTCTTTTTTTCTTTTTCTGTTGTTTAATTGGAGAAAAAAAAAGTAGGAGTTTTTATTTATTGTTTTTTCTTTTATTTCGGCTGCCTTCGGGCGCCATTTTTATTTTATTTTTTTAAAGTCTTACGAGACTATTTAGTTTATAGTTTTTCTTTTCTTTTTCTAGAACTTTTAGTTTTCCAAGTTTATTTATTTTATAGCCTTTGATTTAAAGTTTATTGTTAATTTGTTTTAATTTACTTTTGAGGTACTTTAACTTTAACTACTTTTGTTTTGCCTTTTATTTTTTTTTCTCATTTTTTCTTTCTCCCTATCTCAACTCCTCACAATTGGGCAAGTGTTTCTGCCTGAACTTTTAAATGGCCGACGAAATGAGTCGGTCAGGGGTCAAGAAAGACCTCTTTGGGGCGGCTGCTAAAGCCGACCCCCCGGATAAAGATAAATCCAAATCTAAAAAACGGGGTAAGGTTTCCCCAATCAAACCTGACAAGGCAAACGCAAATGACAAGGAGGAGGCCATGCAGGTCTCCAACTCAAATGAAAAGGTGCCGAAAGTGGCTCAGTCCAAGTCTACAGCCGAGGAATCGCCCTCTTGCTGGAAGTCCCCCCCGAGTTGTATTGTGAACATCGCGGAGTTCCTGGAAAAGGCAAAGGATTTTGCCCATCTTGTAAATAAAGATGGCATCCTTAAAGACGTCCAGGAACTTCAGAAGTTCGAACAAAGAATGGTGACCGTCTTCGCGGTTGACAGGCGTACGCGCAAAATCTGTCGATCCACGAAAGACACAGTGATCAAATCACTTATGTCCCTGGGGATAAAACCCCAAAGAGTAATCAAGGGAGTGAAATTCTTCATGTGGGACGTACTGCTACCCACGCCAGAGGATTGCCTGGAAATGGCAAAAAGGGAGTTGATAACAAAGGACCTGATTCTCCGTACCGAATACATGGGTAGGCGAAGGACCAGGGTGGCAGTGTTTGAGGTTCCTCCTCAAATTTCCGGAGAGCTCCTGGCTGCATTCTTTATGCAGTACGGCCAAATTTTAGGGGCTCTCTCGGACAATTTGAACGGGGGGTGGACTTTTGACATCATGATTGATGAGGCGGCCTTCAAGTCCATCCCCAACTGTCTGGATTTTGGCAACCGGAGATTGCCAGTCATTGTGACTGGCAGAAAACCAGTATGCTGGAGGTGTGGAGTGACTGGTCATCTCTCCTCCTCCTGCCCAGGGAAGAAGGCCCCTGGAGCTCCGGTTGCTGGCGACCCAAATCCCCCTTTGGCCGACACTGATAAAACCGCGGCGCCTGTAATGGGCCTACCTACTAAGCGGACCGGTGTGGAAAATCCCTCGGTTGGGTCTTTGCCCCCATTGCCCCTCAAACCAACGCCTTCCACAAGTGTGGATAAGGAGAAGGATGAGAGGGGATGGCGTGTAGTAGGTAGGGCCAAAGGGAAGGTCCAGACAGTCTCAGCATGACAAAACCACCTACAGCCCCATTCCCTCTACTAGCTCGGAGGGCGACGCCTCGGCCTCTTATGAGGAGACTGCGACTCCTGCTCAGAAACTTAATGAGCCAAGCTGGCAGAAGATCTTAGACCTCAAGAAGTTGAAGCAGAAGCTGGAGGACAAAAAGGCAAAGAAACAGAAGCCGCTGGGGGTTCCCTGCCCCTCATCCTCTGCCCCGTCTTCCCCTCCATCATTTGCTAAACCTCCAGCGCCAAAATCCTTATCAAATTCTCCTGCGAAACATAAGAAACCTATTTCAAACAAACCTTCCCCCATCAAGACCCCATCTGGAATGACTCCATCACACACACCAGCAAGTACACCTACCCCAACACCTTCCCAGACACCACATAAAAAACGAAACAGAAGTCCAGACGCTCAGGTCGTGGGGGAAAAGGGGAAGAAAAAACTGAAGCCTCCATATAACTTAGGGGAAGACGTCTGCCGCGTATCCCGGGTCCATGTGGATAATGTGTTGGGGATAACCAAGAACCCCAGGCCCTTGAAAGTCCTATTCAACTTTCAAAAGTTGAGTGGACTGGACATTGAGGACCCGAAAAATTTTGAAAAAGCAAAAAGACTCCTAACAGTTGTGCGATCGGGCCCGGGTACGCGGGAGATTTGGGGCATGATTGAGGAGGCAAACTCATCGCTGAAATTAGTGCCCCCAGCGGCGGTATTTGAGCCCAATTTGGATCCTTCTAAATCATGCAGAGGGAGGGTCCCTGTTTTTGTTCACCCTTCCCTGTATAGGGCACTTAAATTAACATTTCCAGCGGACATCGGTGGCCTGTCTCATGGTGATACCGTCGAAAATGAGATGGCGTCAGGTTCAATGGGACAGGCTGTCGGTGTCCTCACCCCAGCAATGTTCTACTCTGATGGGCGACCCTAATCGATTTGATAATGGCACTCTGGTTAGCTAGTGTGAATGTCCGAGGCCTGAGGTCGGAGTCTCGAAGGGTGAGACTCGTTCGCGACCTTCAGAGCCTCGGTGTGAATATATGTTGTGTACAAGAGACCCGTTTTTCTTCTCGCGATCATGAAGACATTCTGTCTAGGGAGTTTACTCTTTATTCAGCATGTTTTGATGGACACTCGAGGGGTGTCTCTTGGCTGGTGAGCAAGACTTTGAAGGCTGCGTGTGCTCTTGTCTTCGCAGATCCGGCGGGCAGGCTTTGCGTGCTGGATGCTACCATAAAGGATAAGGCTTTGCGTCTCATTGGGGTTTATGGGCCCAATACCCAGGCTGAGCGACCTGCTTTGTTTCGGCAGATCGAGCCGTTTATGACGACATCACGTCGGTTAATTTTAGCGGGGGATTGGAATGCCGTCCTTGACCCCGATATAGATCGTATAGGGTCAAAATATAAAGCGGGTACTAAAAACTGGGGAGTGGAACATTTTCGGGGCTTTGTCGATGGGTTTGATCTCATCGACAAGTACCGGAATGAACACCCTCAGCGGGTAGTATGGACTTGGACAAATAGTGGCAGCTCGGCTGTAGGTGTGCTTGCGAGCTACCTCGACCGAGTTTTAGTTAGGAGAGTCGATGTAGGACTCTTAGGGTGTCCAAGTTTTCATTATATAGTTTATTCGGATCATAGGCTTGTCCGGGTCCGTGTAAACTTAGATAAGCCTAATGTTAGGATAACTGGCTACTGGAAATTCAACTGCTCGTTATTTGGCGAGCAGCATTTCCGGGACCAGTTTTTACTAACCTTACAAAGGGAGCTGACGGGGGCTGTGGTGGGAAATGCCTGGTGGGACAAACTTAAATCTAAAATTCGAACGTTTGCTGCCGATTTTAGTCGTCGACTCAATGTAGATAGATTAGCGGCGCAAACGGCTCTAGAACAAAGAGTTGATCGGGCTGTGAAATCCCGTGATAGTGGGGAAGTAGTCTTAGCTAAGGCAGAGTTGTCCTCCTTGCTTATCAAGAAGGATCAAGCTCTGGTAGTTAGGGCTAGGTTAAAAAGAATGTCCTCTGAGGCGACGAATATGGCCGCGGAACTGCGTGCAGAGGAAAGTAGGAATGCTTCAAGACGGCATATCGCGAGCGTCACATTGCCGGATGGGCGGACAGTGACTACAAACTCGGGCATATGCGAGGCTTTTCGGGATTACTTTCGGGAGCTTTTTACCAGGGAGCCCGGTCTGAGCTCTGCTCGGTTCGACACCTATTTAGCTGACTTTCCCTGCCTTGAGGCAGCTGAAGCGGCTGGGTGCGAGGGTCCCATCACTGAGTCGGAAATCTGGGAAGCGCTGAAACAGGTTGGCCTGGATAAGTCTCCGGGATTAGATGGTCTTCCTTACGAAGTTTACTTGAGGCAGTCGCCCGTTTTTGTTCCTTTGCTGGAGCTGGTCTTTAACAACTGGATGAAGCAGGGGTCTATACCTCAACGCTTCACCAGGGGTGTGATCAAGCTGCTGCGTAAGGACAAAAGTGGTGGGGATGGGATAGGTAACTTTCGCCCTTTAACTATGTTAAATACAGAGTTAAAGATTTTGGCTAAGGTCTTGGCTAACCGTTTGCAGCTTGTCCTGTCTAGTCTGATTGGCTCCGAGCAGACTTGTTCTGTGAAGGGCCGGACTATTCAGGACAACCTTCACATGGTGCGCCTGATCATCGAGAAAGTCGACAGTGAAGCCGCGCTGATCAATTTAGATCAGTCCAAGGCCTTTGATAGGGTTGACCATCGATTCTTGGAGGCTGTTCTTTCGGCTGCCGGTTTCGGGCCGTACTTTCGCTCCTGGATCCGGCTTATGTATGCGACCCCCGGTGCGCTGGTGGAAGTGAACGGGGTAAGATCGGAACCTTTCGTATTGTCTCGATCTATTCGTCAGGGTTGTCCGCTTTCGCCTATGCTTTACGTTCTTGCGTTGGAACCCTTCCTTCGCAAGTTAAAGGCGAATCCGGTCCTACGCGGAATCTCTTTACCTGGTGCTACCACCTCGGCCAGGTATTCTGCCTATGCTGACGACGTTTCGGTTCTTGTGTCGAGCAGAGCCGAGATTAACGAAGTCAGCAGAGAAATCGGTGGGTATGAGATGGTGACAGGGGCCAAGATCAACCGCGATAAGTCTGTTGGCTTGCGGTTGGGTGCGTGGAAGGGGGTTTCTCTTCCCGGACCATTCAGCTGGACGGATGGGCCGATCAAGATACTCGGCGTCTGGTTCGGTCCTGATATCCAGTTGGATATGAATTGGTCGGAGGTACGAGAGAAGGCCGAGAGCGCAATTAATTTGTGGTCTCGGAGGAGGCTTTCCTTGAAGGGGAGGGCGGAGGTATGTGTTTCACATATCTACCCGATTCTCCTTTACCGACTCTCGGTACTTCCACTTCCGTCTACCACAGTGCTTTCATTAGTACAGCTCTTGTTCTCTTTCTTGTGGAGAGGCAGAGCTCCTAGGGTATGTCGGGAGATCTGTTGCCTTCATCCTGCTGAAGGCGGTCTAGGTATGCCTAGCATTGAGATTCGTCTCGATATGCTTCGCATCGGGTTCCTGGATCGTTTGTGTCGCGATTCGGATGACGGGGGCGCCTTCTGGAAGGAAGACGCCCGTAGATCCTTCCCATCCTTGAGAAGTGTGCACTCGGGCGAGGAGGAGGCTGGCCGTTTGCCTCGTGCCGAGTGCTCCTTCTACCGTGAATGTCGTCTGGCTCTGAAACACCTCTTACGGGCGACGGTTGGCCTCCACAACGTCCAGGCGTTGTCTCGTAGGGCATTATATCGGGTGGTAGTCAGGGGGTCCGTTCATGATGATTTGATTGACGAGCTCGGTCTTACGAAGCGGGAGGCTCGCTCAATCTGGCCTTGGGCTTCCGGGTTGAAATGTCTCAACAACGATGAGGCATCCCTCACCTGGCTGGTGATACGTGGGGCCCTCTGGGTCGGCAAAAAACTTTGCGCAGCGGGTTTGGAGAAATATCCAAACTGCCGACGTTGTGAGGGGGAAGTCGAGACCCTTGGTCACGTCTTCTTTCATTGCAAGTCGGTAGCACCATTGTGTAAGTTTGTTGAAGGTCTCATGGTTCGCATGTTGCAGGGAAAGTTTTTCGTCCTTGAGGCCGCTTCTGTTTGTAGCAATGTGGCCCCGCCGCTAACGGAGTCTGAACTTTATGTGTTCCACTGCTTGCTAGGAGTTATGAGAGTCGTGATTTGGGTGACGCGTCAGAAGGGATTCTATGAAGGTGAGAAGTTCACTTCTTCCCTACTAATCTTGTACTTTAAGCATCAGCTTAAAGTCAAGATTAGGACGGAAAGGCGGCGACTCCCTTCATCAGAATTCGCCAAAAGGTGGGTAAATCTTGCGCGAATGTGTAGAGTGAGAGGAGCTGACTTGGAGTGGCACTTGGATCTCGGTTAGGTGCAGGATTTCGTCCCTCATGGGTTCAACAGAAGCAACCCGTCCCGATATTAGACTAGTATAGGTTTATTTTGAATTTTTAGTTTCTCGTTTCTGGTTAACTTAGCTAGAGTATGTATGCTCATTAGCCCCCCTTTTATTTCTGTCCCTATTTTTCTTTAGTTTAATTCCCCATCCCCTCCCGCGTTAGGTGGCCAGTGACGTCAGTTCTCTGGTAGTTGCGGGATGGCTTTCGTTTCGTGTGTGTGGTTTTTCGTATTTGTTATTGTGTCTGAATGAGTGTGTGTCTGTGTGAGTGATTTTGGAAGGATGACTGTTTTTCATACTTTATATTCCCGCAATTTTTTCGTCCAGTTAACTGATGTTACTGCCACATTTAGGTACTGTGGGGGGTTTTATTACTAATCTTATTTTGTTTTGTTTTCTTGTAAATAGTTCATTTGTTTTTGTAAATATACATTGGGGTTTTTTAAATTGTTATCCCCCCCCCACTGACTTTGTATTGTACATATGGGGACTAGTTAGATTTTCATAGAGAATTTGAGGAATTATGGTGGATGTAGTAAGAAAGGTATGGAAGAATGTGTTGTTTTGGTGCTCGGACCGTTGTTGGTATGTTTGGGTCAGTGGTTGCGACTAGCTAAGTTTTTAGTTTAAGACAGATGATGACCGTCCTTCCCCATCCCCCTTTTTAGGCCTTGTGCCACATTTTGTATATGTTTTTTTTTAATATATGCAAATAAATATTAGTGTGACCTGGTTTTGGTGAACTTGTTCGGAGTGAAAATTACTGTTTTTTGGCTCGGAATACCCCCGGGCGGTTGTTATTTTTCAGACCTTTTTTTGACGGGTGAACGTGTTATTGACTTTTGGTCTTTTAAGTTAAGTTATTTTTTAAGTTTTTATTTTCATTTGTTTCATTTGAATATATTTTTTCTTTCTTGGCTTCGGCCAACATTTTTTGATTTTTTAGTTCGGTAAGACAAAGTCTTACCGGCTTTTTTATTTTCTGTTGTTGTTACATTTGAAGAAAAGAAAAAAGAAAAAGTTTTGTTTTAATTTATCCTCCTTTTCGTTTTTACCCTCCCCCGGTTTATTTAGCGACTTCGGTCGCAATCCTTTAATTTTTTAAGTTTCAGCTTTTGGTTTTAATTTATTTCTTTAGCGGCTTCGGCCGCAAACCTTTATTTTTTAGTTTGGTTTGACTAGTGTCAAACCAGACATTTTTATTTCTTTTCTTTTTCTTTCTGTTGTTTAATTGACGAAAAAAAGTAGGAGTTTTATTTATTGTTTTTTCTTTTATTTCGGCTGCCTTCGGGCGCCATTTTTATTTTATTTTTTTAAAGTCTTACGAGACTATTTAGTTTATAGTTTTTCTTTTCTTTTTCGAGAACTTTTAGTTTTCCAAGTTTATTTATTTTATAGCCTTTGATTTAAAGTTTATTGTTAATTTGTTTTAATTTACTTTTGAGGTACTTTAACTTTAACTACTTTTGTTTTGCCTTTTATTTTTTTTTTTTTTTATTTTTTTTTTTTTTTTTCTCATTTTTTCTTTCTCCCTATCTCAACTCCTCACAACTGGGCAAGTGTTTCTGCCTGAACTTTTAAATGGCCGACGAAATGAGTCGGTCAGGGGTCAAGAAAGACCTCTTTGGGGCGGCTGCTAAAGCCGACCCCCCGGATAAAGATAAATCCAAATCTAAAAAACGGGGTAAGGTTTCCCCAATCAAACCTGACAAGGCAAACGCAAATGACAAGGAGGAGGCCATGCAGGTCTCCAACACAAATGAAAAGGTGCCGAAAGTGGCTCAGTCCAAGTCTACAGCCGAGGAATCGCCCTCTTGCTGGAAGTCCCCCCCGAGTTGTATTGTGAACATCGCGGAGTTCCTGGAAAAGGCAAAGGATTTTGCCCATCTTGTAAATAAAGATGGCATCCTTAAAGACGTCCAGGAACTTCAGAAGTTCGAACAAAGAATGGTGACCGTCTTCGCGGTTGACAGGCGTACGCGCAAAATCTGTCGATCCACGAAAGACACAGTGATCAAATCACTTATGTCCCTGGGGATAAAACCCCAAAGAGTAATCAAGGGAGTGAAATTCTTCATGTGGGACGTACTGCTGCCCACGCCAGAGGATTGCCTGGAAATGGCAAAAAGGGAGTTGATAACAAAGGACCTGATTCTCCGTACCGAATACATGGGTAGGCGAAGGACCAGGGTGGCAGTGTTTGAGGTTCCTCCTCAAATTTCCGGAGAGCTCCTGGCTGCATTCTTTATGCAGTACGGCCAAATTTTAGGGGCTCTCTCGGACAATTTGAACGGGGGGTGGACTTTTGACATCATGATTGATGAGGCGGCCTTCAAGTCCATCCCCAACTGTCTGGATTTTGGCAACCGGAGATTGCCAGTCATTGTGACTGGCAGAAAACCAGTATGCTGGAGGTGTGGAGTGACTGGTCATCTCTCCTCCTCCTGCCCAGGGAAGAAGGCCCCTGGAGCTCCGGTTGCTGGCGACCCAAATCCCCCTTTGGCCGACACTGATAAAACCGCGGCGCCTGTAATGGGCCTACCTACTAAGCGGACCGGTGTGGAAAATCCCTCGGTTGGGTCTTTGCCCCCATTGCCCCTCAAACCAACGCCTTCCACAAGTGTGGATAAGGAGAAGGATGAGGGGGGATGGCGTGTAGTAGGTAGGGCCAAAGGGAAGGTCCAGACAGCGGGACCTCTGTCTCAGCATGACTCCGGGGACAAAACCACCTACAGCCCCATTCCCTCTACTAGCTCGGAGGGCGACGCCTCGGCCTCTTATGAGGAGACTGCGACTCCTGCTCAGAAACTTAATGAGCCAAGCTGGCAGAAGATCTTAGACCTCAAAAAGTTGAAGCAGAAGCTGGAGGACAAAAAGGCAAAGAAACAGAAGCCGCTGGGGGTTCCCTGCCCCTCATCCTCTGCCCCGTCTTCCCCTCCATCATTTGCTAAACCTCCAGCGCCAAAATCCTTATCAAATTCTCCTGCGAAACATAAAAAACCTATATCAAACAAGCCTTCCCCCATCAAGACCCCATCTGGAATGACTCCATCACACACACCAGCAAGTACACCTACCCCAACACCTTCCCAGACACCACATAAAAAACGCAACAGAAGTCCAGACGCTCAGGTCGTGGGGGAAAAGGGGAAGAAAAAGCTGAAGCCTCCATATAACTTAGGGGAAGACGTCTGCCGCGTATCCCGGGTCCATGTGGAGAATGTGTTGGGGATAACCAAGAACCCCAGGCCCTTGAAAGTCCTATTCAACTTTCAAAAGTTGAGTGGACTGGACATTGAGGACCCGAAAAATTTTGAAAAAGCAAAAAGACTCCTAACAGTTGTGCGATCGGGCCCGGGTACGCGGGAGATTTGGGGCATGATTGAGGAGGCAAACTCATCTTTGAAATTAGTGCCCCCAGCGGCGGTATTTGAGCCCAATTTGGATCCTTCTAAAACGTGCAGAGGGAGGGTCCCTGTTTTTGTTCACCCTTCCCTGTATAGGGCGCTTAAATTAACATTTCCAGCGGACATCGGTGGCCTGTCTCATGGTGATACCGTCGAAAATGAGATGGCGTCAGGTTCAATGGGACAGGCTGTCGGTGTCCTCACCCCAGCAATGTTCTACTCGGATGGGCGACCCTAGTCGATTTGATAATGGCACTCTGGTTAGCTAGTGTGAATGTCCGAGGCCTGAGGTCGGAGTCTCGAAGGGTGAGACTCGTTCGCGACCTTCAGAGCCTCGGTGTGAATATATGTTGTGTACAAGAGACCCGTTTTTCTTCTCGCGATCATGAAGACATTCTGTCTAGGGAGTTTACTCTTTATTCAGCATGTTTTGATGGACACTCGAGGGGTGTCTCTTGGCTGGTGAGCAAGACTTTGAAGGCTGCGTGTGCTCTTGTCTTCGCAGATCCGGCGGGCAGGCTTTGCGTGCTGGATGCTACCATAAAGGATAAGGCTTTGCGTCTCATTGGGGTTTATGGGCCCAATACCCAGGCTGAGCGACCTGCTTTGTTTCGGCAGATCGAGCCGTTTATGACGACATCACGTCGGTTAATTTTAGCGGGGGATTGGAATGCCGTCCTTGACCCCGATATAGATCGTATAGGGTCCAAATATAAAGCGGGTACTAAAAACTGGGGAGTGGAACATTTTCGGGGCTTTGTCGATGGGTTTGATCTCATCGACAAGTACCGGAATGAACACCCTCAGCGGGTAGTGTGGACTTGGACAAATAGTGGCAGCTCGGCTGTAGGTGTGCTTGCGAGCTACCTCGACCGAGTTTTAGTTAGGAGAGTCGATGTAGGACTCTTAGGGTGTCCAAGTTTTCATTATATAGTTTATTCGGATCATAGGCTTGTCCGGGTCCGTGTAAACTTAGATAAGCCTAATGTTAGGATAACTGGCTACTGGAAATTCAACTGCTCGTTATTTGGCGAGCAGCATTTCCGGGACCAGTTTTTACTAACCTTACAAAGGGAGCTGACGGGGGCTGTGGTGGGAAATGCCTGGTGGGACAAACTTAAATCTAAAATTCGAACGTTTGCTGCCGATTTTAGTCGTCGACTCAATGTAGATAGATTAGCGGCGCAAACGGCTCTAGAACAAAGAGTTGATCGGGCTGTGAAATCCCGTGATAGTGGGGAAGTAGTCTTAGCTAAGGCAGAGTTGTCCTCCTTGCTTATCAAGAAGGATCAAGCTCTGGTAGTTAGGGCTAGGTTAAAAAGAATGTCCTCTGAGGCGACGAATATGGCCGCGGAACTGCGTGCAGAGGAAAGTAGGAATGCTTCAAGACGGCATATCGCGAGCGTCACATTGCCGGATGGGCGGACAGTGACTACAAACTCGGGCATATGCGAGGCTTTTCGGGATTACTTTCGGGAGCTTTTTACCAGGGAGCCCGGTCTGAGCTCTGCTCGGTTCGACACCTATTTAGCTGACTTTCCCTGCCTTGAGGCAGCTGAAGCGGCTGGGTGCGAGGGTCCCATCACTGAGTCGGAAATCTGGGAAGCGCTGAAACAGGTTGGCCTGGATAAGTCTCCGGGATTAGATGGTCTTCCTTACGAAGTTTACTTGAGGCAGTCGCCCGTTTTTGTTCCTTTGCTGGAGCTGGTCTTTAACAACTGGATGAAGCAGGGGTCTATACCTCAACGCTTCACCAGGGGTGTGATCAAGCTGCTGCGTAAGGACAAAAGTGGTGGGGATGGGATAGGTAACTTTCGCCCTTTAACTATGTTAAATACAGAGTTAAAGATTTTGGCTAAGGTCTTGGCTAACCGTTTGCAGCTTGTCCTGTCTAGTCTGATTGGCTCCGAGCAGACTTGTTCTGTGAAGGGCCGGACTATTCAGGACAACCTTCACATGGTGCGCCTGATCATCGAGAAAGTCGACAGTGAAGCCGCGCTGATCAATTTAGATCAGTCCAAGGCCTTTGATAGGGTTGACCATCGATTCTTGGAGGCTGTTCTTTCGGCTGCCGGTTTCGGGCCGTACTTTCGCTCCTGGATCCGGCTTATGTATGCGACCCCCGGTGCGCTGGTGGAAGTGAACGGGGTAAGATCGGAACCTTTCGTATTGTCTCGATCTATTCGTCAGGGTTGTCCGCTTTCGCCTATGCTTTACGTTCTTGCGTTGGAACCCTTCCTTCGCAAGTTAAAGGCGAATCCGGTCCTACGCGGAATCTCTTTACCTGGTGCTACCACCTCGGCCAGGTATTCTGCCTATGCTGACGACGTTTCGGTTCTTGTGTCGAGCAGAGCCGAGATTAACGAAGTCAGCAGAGAAATCGGTGGGTATGAGATGGTGACAGGGGCCAAGATCAACCGCGATAAGTCTGTTGGCTTGCGGTTGGGTGCGTGGAAGGGGGTTTCTCTTCCCGGACCATTCAGCTGGACGGATGGGCCGATCAAGATACTCGGCGTCTGGTTCGGTCCTGATATCCAGTTGGATATGAATTGGTCGGAGGTACGAGAGAAGGCCGAGAGCGCAATTAATTTGTGGTCTCGGAGGAGGCTTTCCTTGAAGGGGAGGGCGGAGGTATGTGTTTCACATATCTACCCGATTCTCCTTTACCGACTCTCGGTACTTCCACTTCCGTCTACCACAGTGCTTTCATTAGTACAGCTCTTGTTCTCTTTCTTGTGGAGAGGCAGAGCTCCTAGGGTATGTCGGGAGATCTGTTGCCTTCATCCTGCTGAAGGCGGTCTAGGTATGCCTAGCATTGAGATTCGTCTCGATATGCTTCGCATCGGGTTCCTGGATCGTTTGTGTCGCGATTCGGATGACGGGGGCGCCTTCTGGAAGGAAGACGCCCGTAGATCCTTTCCATCCTTGAGAAGTGTGCACTCGGGCGAGGAGGAGGCTGGCCGTTTGCCTCGTGCCGAGTGCTCCTTCTACCGTGAATGTCGTCTGGCTCTGAAACACCTCTTACGGGCGACGGTTGGCCTCCACAACGTCCAGGCGTTGTCTCGTAGGGCATTATATCGGGTGGTAGTCAGGGGGTCCGTTCATGATGATTTGATTGACGAGCTCGGTCTTACGAAGCAGGAGGCTCGCTCAATCTGGCCTTGGGCTTCCGGGTTGAAATGTCTCAACAACGATGAGGCATCCCTCACCTGGCTGGTGATACGTGGGGCCCTCTGGGTCGGCAAAAAACTTTGCGCAGCGGGTTTGGAGAAATATCCAAACTGCCGACGTTGTGAGGGGGAAGTCGAGACCCTTGGTCACGTCTTCTTTCATTGCAAGTCGGTAGCACCATTGTGTAAGTTTGTTGAAGGTCTCATGGTTCGCATGTTGCAGGGAAAGTTTTTCGTCCTTGAGGCCGCTTCTGTTTGTAGCAATGTGGCCCCGCCGTTAACGGAGTCTGAACTCTATGTGTTCCACTGCTTGCTAGGAGTTATGAGAGTCGTGATTTGGGTGACACGTCAGAAGGGATTCTATGAAGGTGAGAAGTTCACTTCTTCCCTACTAATCTTGTACTTTAAGCATCAGCTTAAAGTCAAGATTAGGACGGAAAGGCGGCGACTCCCTTCATCAGAATTCGCCAAAAGGTGGGTAAATCTTGCGCGAATGTGTAGAGTGAGAGGAGCTGACTTGGAGTGGCACTTGGACCTCGGCTAGGTGCAGGATTTCGTCCCTCTTGGGTTCAACAGACGCAACCCGTCCCGATATTAGACTAGTATAGGTTTATTTTGAATTTTTAGTTTCTCGTTTCTGGTTAACTTAGCTAGAGTATGTATGCTCATTAGCCCCCCTTTTATTTCTGTCCCTATTTTTCTTTAGTTTAATTCCCCATCCCCTCCCGCGTTAGGTGGCCAGTGACGTCAGTTCTCTGGTAGTTGCGGGATGGCTTTCGTTTCGTGTGTGTGGTTTTTCGTATTTGTTATTGTGTCTGAATGAGTGTGTGTCTGTGTGAGTGATTTTGGAAGGATGACTGTTTTTCATACTTTATAATCCCGCAATTTTTTCGTTCAGTTAACTGATGTTACTGCCACATTTAGGTACTGTGGGGGGTTTTATTACTAATCTTATTTTGTTTTGTTTTCTTGTAAATAGTTCATTTGTTTTTGTAAATATACATTGGGTTTTTTTTAAATTGTTATCCCCCCCCACTGACTTTGTATTGTACATATGGGGACTATTTAGATTTTCATAGAGAATTTGAGGAATTATGGTGGATGTAGTAAGAAAGGTATGGAAGAATGTGTTGTTTTGGTGCTCGGACCGTTGTTGGTATGTTTGGGTCAGTGGTTGCGACTAGCTAAGTTTTTAGTTTAAGACAGATGATGACCGTCCTTCCCCACCCCCCTTTTTAGGCCTTGTGCCACATTTTGTATATGTTTTTTTAATATATGCAAATAAATATTAGTGTGACCTGGTTTTCTGTTTTGGCCAGGGCACACTCAGTATTCCATCTTAAGGTGTTGGAGACGCTGTACATCAGGTCCAGGGGACCGACTCTTTGCAAACAAAGAGACTGTTTGCTTGGGCTTGTTGTGCTGTGTCTCTAGCATTTTTGTTGGTATTACTTTTATTTTATATATATATATATATATATATATATATATATATATATATATATATTCTCTTCCCTGCCCATTTATTCATGTCATCCATTACAGACTTTCTTGTTCTTCATAATTTCTATTCCCCGTTAACAGTTCGGATGAGAGGGGACGAAACCGGTCGACTGGTGTTTTTATTTTAAATCTATCATGGCCTATAATAAAAAATGTGTTTTCTTATGCCTTAATACGCTTTTGTACCGTTGCAAATATATTTAAATATATATATATATATATATAGCGTATGTAAAAAGATATCATTCTTTTAGATTTTACTTTGATCTCTGCTTGGTTTGCTTACCTTTGCCGTTGTTCATACCCCTTGCCCACGCCGGTTATGAATGTCATATCGCATTTCATCGTGACTGGGCAACTATTCTGACAATTTATAGCCGGTCGCCTTGCAAATTGCCTTATGAAGATAAATCACCACTTATCTCTATGTAGATTTTGAATAAGCACGAACATTGCTTATATTGTGTTTCTTTGTCCGAGTACCATTCGCTTTACCGGCATCTGACACGATGTTTGATGGCTGGTGGGTAAGACCTTAGAGAGATCTACAGAAGAGAGAGATAGCTTCTTGTGGCTCGTCACTCGCAGTTAGTTCAGCGAAATTAGTTTCTCTTGAAAAATGACCAAAATCAAGAGAGGGAAAAAAAAAGTAAGGAAAAACCTTCACTGCAACTGGCGTAATTTTTTTTTTTTTTTACCCTACAAACGTAACACTAAACATGGAATGTCGCCTAGAGATCCACACAGGAAGTTAAAACGGACAGAAATAAATTATAAAAACATATATCCCATTTATTATTTCCTTACATTAGTCACATTACGTACCGCATTGTTTCGTAGGTTGACTGGTCAGCTGTTGGAACTTAGTGCAATTTGTGTATATATGAATCATCGTATCACAAACACAGAAAATAAAACTATCAAACCAAGACAAATATTAGTAGATAATACCAAAATACTGTAGAGCACTTACTGAAAAGAAAAACTTCAATTTTAGAAGCCATTACTATCCAAAAGAAGCAACCTACATTAAAGAAAATATATTTATATATGTATAAAATATTTAAAAATAAGATGTGGAAATATTTCGTATATGCTTTCCCAGAGCGGTCCAGCTCGCATTAACTGTTGCGCGGGACATCACTTTGGAGTCATTCAAAACCAATCTTCCCAAAAATATGCAATATTGCAGCCACCAAACTCTTGTATACAATGTTGACAACACCAAGTTCTTGATAAAGACTGAGACGCTCAAAAGTACTTGAACAAAAGAAAAAACAAAAAGAAACAAACAAGAAAAGAACAAAAACATGAGCTTTGGACAATTAATCAACTATTTTGATTCGGATGTACAACGTTTTTTGTTGTGGCCTGTTTAGGGGCCAGAAAATAAGCCCCGGAAGACGAAGGAAGGTTGAACAAGTGTATTGAAATAATAGATATATACAAAGCAAAAGTGTCAGTAATAAACAGATAGACGTGTTCGTCCGAACCGACTGCCTCACGACTCTATATTTAACAGTCCCCCCACTAGGAATGTATGTGGCACAAGGCTGAGTTTAACGTGGGTTTCTCCGAGCCCGTAAGGTTGACCAAAAATATATCCCTTAGAACCTGCATAGGCGGGTTCGGGATCTGTCTACCTCCCCGGACGAAACTTTGCCCTTCGGCAAAGCCTCGTCCGGGTTACTCTCTACCAAAGCAGAGAGTTCGACAAAAGTCGCACACAGTCAGAGACCACTCACGACGGTATTTATTTTATATAAAAAATCCAATTCTGGCACAAAACCGAAAAAGGGGAGAGGTTGAGGTTGAGGTTGGTCTTCACTAACTATCTGATACCAAGCTGATCCGATTCACGACCCATTCACTCATTACAATTTACCCATTCAACAAAAAAACTCGTCCGTCAACAATCCAACCTCCATACACCATAATACCGGACCCTCCCAAAGGGGACCTACAAAACGCGCTATGATAATTTAATAATTGATTATATTTAAAATTCTATGATGAAAAATGAGAGAGGAGGGAATGAACCCCAAAACAAACTAAACATAGACACAAAGTAAGCTAAATATAACTGATGTTAGTAGGGCCCGTCCAACCCTCAAAATGAGAGGCCGCTGTATTCTGCCCATTGGACAAAATCAAGAGGCTCTCTCGCTAAGGGAATGGGGAAAGTGAAAATATAGACGGACATGGGAAATAAAAAGCTGACCAAGTCGAGATCAAAAGGGGCCAAAACAAACTGTGGAGGTTGGGAATCTTGACTTGGATCATAACCAAAAAGGCTGCTGGCAACAGGCCAGGAACAAAATTTACTCACATTAACTAGGTACACAAAGCTTGTCTAACCTAATCAGGGGTGGGATCCACAGGAAACCACCCCGATATGACGTAGGCTGACCTAAAAGAGAAAATCAATGCTAACCCCGTTCAAACGAACCAAACTTGCCTCAGTCACCCACCTTTCGCTGAAGACTGTCAAATTCAATTGTTTTCTATTAGTTCTGATCTTCATCTTGAGCTGATGCTCAAAGAATCGGATCAGATCCTGAAAAAGAAGGTTGCCTCGCAAGACTTCCTCCTGTCGCATTGTCCAAATCACCATTGGAGCCGTGGTCAGCAGCGTCAGAAACACCATTCGTTTCACCCCGGAATACGGGGTGACACATTGTCACACGCGTACGCGCGATCAATGAGCACGAGCTTGTGACTCGCTAAGTGCGGCATTCCCAGCCCTCCGTTGTGCACAGACTTTTCAGTCGACCTGATGCTTGTGTCCCCTCCACGAAATGGAGGATAGCAAGCGCCCGAGCGCCTTCTTATGTTCTTTACAGAGAGGAAGTACAGACAAGCGGTAAAGGACAAGATGAAACACGTGACTGGCACACATTTCCGCCCTGCCCTTCACCGACAACCTCCTAGGCGCCAAGTCTAACCGGCCGCGCCGATTTTTGCCTGCACTTCTGACCAATTTTTCTTTAGCTAGAGGTCAGGTCCAAACCACACTCCAAGAATGCGGACAGGACCGTCCGTCCAACCAAAGGTCCCTGGAAAATCGACGCCCTTCCAGGCACCTAACTGCAAGCCAGACGACTTGTTGTGGTTAATTTTGGCCCTTGTCACCTTTTCGTACCGTTCAAGCGCCTTCAGTACTATGTCAATGTCGCTGTGGGACGACACGAAAGTAGATATGTCATCGGCGTACGCGGAAACCCTGGCTCGAGCCCCTCCAGGGACAGCGATTCCACGTATCTGCACGCCCTGTCTCTCAGCCGGTGAAGGAGAGGCTCCAACGCCAAAGCGTAAAGTAGGGGCGACAGTGGACAATCTTGACGAACCGGCCGAGACAGCGCAAAAGCGCCCGACACCTTCCTGTTCACCTGTACCACAGCACTAGGGGAGTGATACAGCAGGCTAATCCAGCGGCAGAAGTCGGTGGCGAATTCGCCAGCCTGCAGGACAGCAGCAAGGTAGTGATGATCAAACCTTATCAAATGCTTTGGACTGATCTAAATTGATCAGCGCGGCCTCATCGTCGTCTTTTACACCCTCTATGATTGTGCTACTATTTTCAGTGTGGATTCATTTATCTTTCTTAGCAAGTTCCACTCGAATTACAACTTAAAAGTGTCGGAAGCCATTTATATTTTATCGTTGACGCCTTCTCTCTGTGGAAACAGAAAAACTTCGTACTGGGCTTCAAACTAATTACCATCTAAACAATTTTTTCCTTAATACATATTGTTCATCTCTTTCTTTAGTGATAATGCTATTTTATTTATTAGCATCGATTTAGCTCTGTTGAGCGAGGTTCGAAACTGGTTTGCTCGCCTGTTTTTCAGTTTATCTATTATTATTAGTGGTAAAAAAAATAAATTTTGTTTTTTCATGGCAGTCATAAAATTTTGTAGTGGATGCGCATTGCTGATGCGTCCCAAATTTTGGACGAAACGGCCGTCCAGTGCTTTCTGCATTCTGTTGAGGTTTCAGACTCAATGAATTACTTATAATTATCAAATCCTCCTAACAATTTCCATACACACATACACACACACACACACACACACACACACACACACACATATATATATATATATATGTATATACACATATATATATATATGTATATACATATATATATATATATATATATGTATATACATATATATATATATGTATATACATACATATATATATATATATGTATATACATATATATATATGTGTGTGTGTATAAGCCTTACTTATAAAATTAAACAAACCAACCCTTAATAATATTAACTTTGAACATGGACATAATATCTTGACCGTGTTTTGAAACAAAAAAATGAATCACTTTATAAAAAACACACACAAACTATTTCTAATTCTAACAGTTGAAATATAATCCTTGAAAATGGCTAAAAGTATAGCCGAAAGCGCTCGGAAAAGAACATTCGGACAATTTCTATATAATTTATCCTCTGAAAAGAAAAACTTTATTAGATCGCACGAGAAATTATATAAAAAACTAAATAAAAGCACCTTGTCAGTCGTTTTTAATGAAATGTGCTTGAAAGAAGGATTGCTGCCTAAATACACAAATATATATATATATATATATATATATATATATATATATGGACGTATATATATATATATATATATATATATTTATATACACACACAGTGGGGGGAAACAAATATCCGTACACATAAAATTCTGAATTTATTATATTTTCAACTAAAGAATAAACATACTTTTCAAGTAATAATCTGTACACAGATCCATAATAACTGAATCTGCATAGAAAACAGAAAAAAATGATTTAATAGAAATAAATCACATTTATGAATTTTATCAGGGGGAAAATTATTCGTAAAATTCAAATTTCAGATTTTAAAGCATTTAAATTGCTTTAATACACTAGATTATTCAAGTGGAATATTCTAGAATGTTCCAATAATGTTATCAGTTGATATTTTTAACCTAAAATATATAAACAGAACATTCTGTAATGGATATTCGTGCAAGAAAATGTTCATCATAGCAAGAGGCAAATCATTGACAAATTCGCAAAAAGAACTGATTGTTAATCTCTGGAAAGAAGGTAAAAGTTACAGGAAAATCTGACAACTTGAATATTCCATTTACTACCATTACCTAATTCATTGCAAGGTAAAAAAAAACTTAAAACTGTTGAAAATCAAAGAACAGCTGCTCCACGGAAGATTTCTTCAAGATTTTCGAGTTAATTAATCAGTCAAATTAAAGAAAATCCAATGGTTGCTCGTCATGATTTGCAGGATGATTTTCTTTTTTCAGGAAACTGCGTCACTAAACGGACAATAAGCAATGACATTCATGGGGACAATCTAAAATCACGCCACCCCCTCGGAAAACTCCACTTCTATTGAAAAGATAGAGATGCTAGGTTGAAATTCGTACTTTAACATAAGGAAAAATCACATTGGGAAAGAGAGAGACGAAACCAAAATTGAGTTGTTTGGACGTCATTCTAGAAATCATGTATGGAGGACAAATGGCGATGGCTTCAAAGAAAACAAAAAACCACAATTCCGACAGGGAAATTGGATGGTGGCAGCATCATGCTTTGGGGATGTTTTTCTGCAAAAGGTACTGGCAACATATCAGTAATAGATTGTAGAATGAATACGGCAACAGATCAAAACTAGCTAGACTTCAAACTAGGTACATTAAACTTTATAACATTTTTTACAGATTAGTTCTATCGCAAATACAAATAAAGTTATAATTTTTTTAATGTGCACACGAACTTTATGGACACCCTATATATATATATATATATGTGTGTGTGCATGTATATATATATATATATATGTGTGTGTGTGTGTGTGTGTGTGTGTGTATTGTGCCGAAAGAAGCATTGTTCAACAAATATCTATTACCCAAAGATAATCGTCAATGTACGTGTGGGGCAATGGATAACGGCTCTGGGAAAGAAATCGGACAATTTAATTCCAATCGATTTCGGCACATTCACTTACGCACAAACCCCATTAAGAAAGACATGTACCGCTCGGATTGTCTCTGTTGTGGGTAAAATATAATGATAATGTAATAGTTAAATCGTATTTCTGAAAAAAATCATTGTTAGTCACATAAAAATCAAACATTATTTGTCCTGCGTATGGCGATAAACTACACCCGGCAGTAAGACCTTTGATCTGGGGGGGAGAGGCGTGAAACCACCTCTCATTTGCTGTCGTTCCCAGGTTCACCCTCACCCGGGGTAGTAGCAATTGTTAGGTTCCAAGCTATGTCAAATAGTGAACTCCTGAACAAAACACTAGAAATGTATGAAAAGACATTTTTATAGTAAAAATACCAGCAATAGATTTTTATAGTAAAAATACCAGCAATAGATTTTTATATAAAAATTATCTACAATACCTATTTATTGTAGAATTGGCAACAATATTTTTTTATCTGTGATTGAATCGAGAAAGCAAAGGAAAATAGAAAACAAAAAATGATACTAATATTTAGAAAGAGGCTGTTAAAATTTCTGGAACAAGTGAGGAAGGAGGGTTGAGAGGATTTGACACTCACAGGAGATAATGAAGGCAAGAGAGGTAGAAGGAAAGAGCTAGTGGAAATCGATGGCAAAAGTGTATTGGAAGAGATAATGAGGCGAACATTATTATACAGAGCTACAAAAGAAGTTGTATAGAGATAGGAAAATGGAAACAAAACGGTCAGATTCTAGGACACGTAATAAAGAAAGAGGGCTTGGAGAATTTGACACTCAGTCACAGGAACATATTGAAAGCAAAAGAGGCAGGGTGAAACAGCGCGTAAGTTACCCCAATGGGTTTGAGTAAGTGGATATCCAACTTGTTATTGGGGAGGATAATAAGGGAACAAAAAATAAGAGCTAGAAAGGAGATGAAATTGGGGAGAGTCATGATCGCCTACGTCATGAAGGGGTACGATATATAAAAGTTATCAGTGTGCTAATCCACAGACTCAGTTCGAAGGATAAGAAGCCCGTCCGTAAAAATATCAGTGCTCAACTCTCCAGGACGGGCTTCATAAAAACCAGTTTCTCCCTCACGGGTCTTGCTTACATATTGACAGCCTGCGATAGCTGTGATGATATATATTGCTTGGTTATATGCTTTACTATAATTTATTAATACCGAAACTGAAAATAGGCCCTGACGGAGATCGATTGATTTAAAGTGAATGCTAACATTGCCAGCAATGCGTCTCTTTCGGCTGTCACATGCAGAAAATAAAAACATTAATTAACACCTTGCTTTCGTTATTGTAGGGGACAATCAAGTCTAAAACCAATTCTAAATTAAAACAAACATGAACATACATAGATAAATCTACTGAAGATGGGATTACCTCCCTTGGATATGACGTCACGCGACTAGAGTTGCCTAGCATTAATATAAAAGGCGTACAGCTCCAAACAGCACTTTTTCCATATTTTCTATTCTCTGAAGACCATCTGCTGTTGAACAATAAGTTATTCCGCCACAACAGACAAACCACTGACACAAACTTTCTCTCTCACACACACACATACCCACTCACACATACACGGACACATACTCACGATGTTTGCAGTCGCTCTCTCACAAACGTGCCGTCGCCCCCCTCTGTCTTTTTTACAAATACTTTCATGGTAACTGCTCCGAGGAGCTGCTTTCGCTGATTCCTAGACTTCATGAATTTAAGCGTTCTACTAGGCTGGCATCTTGCTCTCACCTTTTCACTGTCGAAACTGTTAAATGTAGCCGCCTCTTCTACTCCAATAGCGTCATGTCTCGCACCTGTCGCCTGTGGAACTCCCTTCCCTTTTCCTGTTTCCCTGATAGCTATAATCTCCAACTATTCAAATGTAATGTCAATCGACGTCTCCAGATACCTTGATCTATCCCCTCTCTTTCTCTTCATCCTTTCCTCTCTCACTCCTATTTGCTCTCGCTCCAACTCTCTGTAACCCCTTGCGTGCTAGTGGCTTCCCGCCCTGCTTGGCGTGAAACGCTTAAAAAAAATGTGTAAATACATTATTTTCATTCTAAATAAAAAATGTTTTTCATTTACTTCTGAAAATTTTGGTTTCCACAGCTTGAAGTAGTAACCCCATCAAATGGCCATCACCCTGGCATGAAAAACATTCACACATCAATCTTCTAACAAAAGAAAAACTTCAACAAATTACACAACAAACATTGAAACAGCGAAAACCGAAAATCTTTGAAGTCATACCTCCACAGTCAAATACCAACCCTTGGAAATGTCATGGCCAGAACGTTTCAAGACAAATTGTTGATTTATTTGCTATAATGATATTGAATTTGTATATTGTCTCATATAAACAACAATAAAAATAATAAAATAAGTAAATAAAGCAGATGGCAGCATGGTTTTCCCTTGACACCGCTATTATTTAACTACCTTCGCTTCTCGGCAATGTGTATTGTTTTAAAAAGCGATGATTAGAATTGTAATAAAGTCGAAACATTTGATGAATGTGAACTTTATTTTATTCTTGAGAATTTAGAACAAAAGCGTTAGTCACTACTTATTAGTCACTACTTATTAGTCAGTACTTATTCTTTACAAAAATAATTTCATATTTACAATATTCTAAAGACTAATATAATTAAAATGAATGCTGTGCAATATTTATCATTTACCAATTTATATAGAAATAAATATAAAAAAAAATTTATACATAAATTAATAAAAATTTACTAAATTATTAAAGCAACTCTAAGGAAATCCTTATTATTTCCCATTTTATAAAGTTTGAATCACTTGGCAATTAGCCAATGTTTGCCAACCATTCCAATAAATTATTTAATAAATAGTGTTTATTATTTTTGTTCTCAATTCTCAAGAACAGAGAAAATGTATAAATTCATTTTCCTATGATTAGGTTTTATTACGATTCTCATCATTGCTTTTTAAAACAGTGAACATTACTGAGGAGTGAAGGTAGTTAGATTAATAGCGGTGTCAAAAGAAAAACCGTCCCTTTTCATACCGTTTTTATGCGGGCACAAATTAGTTTCGAAACTAACACCTGCATACAACCGCTTTCTCAGATCAATCGTTAAAATGCCTTTGAGCGAATGAAACCTGTATGTCCCAGCGAGGACAACACTTCTTCAATCTTTGTGGACTGGCGCTACAGAATCGTTAAGAAAGAACTCTACTAAATAACAGAATCATTATTGGAGAATGTTCAACGGTAGCAACAAACTAAACGATGGAATATATAAGCTTAAAGAAAAGATGTGCAATAAATGCCGTCCGATCCGATCTAACTCCTGCAGTGCGCTATTAATTAGGCCTTCGACTTGATCAATATTTTGAGAATCCCTGTCGCTTCACCTGGGTTTTCATTTGCACGGGACTTTCTTTTCCTAACTGCAACTTTGACTCTTTTGATTGCACTCTGGTCCTCTTTCTTGATCTTGTGGTTTGTCTATAGTTCTCGCAAACCCACGGCGAACTGGAAACTGCGTCCTTTTATATAAAAACTTTAAGAAAAGATAAATAAAAAAAACAATACTACCTTCTTATTAAATAAATATTTGTTATTGTAATCATTGAAATTGTTTTGTTTTTTTAAATAGTGGGAGTGTTTTGTATGTTAAATAATAAAACTTTTAATTTATTGCACTAACCTGAGCCCCCTAGTAAAACCAACTGTAATTTCTACCCCATTACCTGTTTGTACATCTGCTCAAAATTTGATTTCGATTGGTGCATGTATGGCTATTTTTGAGAGTGTGACGGGCAGGCGGACGAACAAAAGTCAGAATTTTATATATAGATTTCAACCTAATATTTCCTTATAAGAAAACGATTATTATCGCCATTAACATTTGCATTTATTCGAAAGGAATTATTTATTTATGTTTCGGATACGAAAAAAAGGAGTCGATATGGGCTTTGGAAAAAAAAACCCAAAACGAGAGGATAGTCAGCCATCAAAATGGTAACTGAAGCTTTGCTTTCGTGTGTCGCAATCTGGGATCGAACCGTCTACAACACGCCTGATCAGACGGTGGTGTGCCTCCTACAAATATGGAGGCAGGTTTAAACCCTACCAGAGAGCACTTTTTCTTTATTTTTTCGAATGCGCTGACCGGTAGATAAAAACTACCCTGTTTATAAAAAAATGCGTCTACTCAAATATGGATATCCCC
>OZ038506.1:900000-950000 GCA_964036315.1 Acanthosepion esculentum
ATTTTATAGAGAAGTGAAGGCTTGAAACAGCTTGCCCTGCCTGGAAGCAAACGGCGGTACTGGAGGTGAGGAATCTCACTGATCTTCAGTGTGCCTTCAAGTCGAAACACCGACGACGATGATGACGACGATGATGATGATGATGATGATGATTTCGCGCCGTTTTCCCAACCGGAAGCAGGACTATCAATGTCTTTTTGTCCTCGGCCAATAGGTGGCGCCAGTCGTGCTCACGCTGTTGACTCATATGCCGAGCTTCATTTCTTTTTCTGTTTCTTGTTTTTCGCTTGTTTTAGCCTACTCTCTCTCTCTCTCTCGCTCTATCTCTCTCTCATTCTCTATGTCCCTCTCTCTCTCTCACTTACTCTCTTTCTCTCTCTCTCTTCTTCTTCTTCTTCTTCTCCTTCTTCATAAGCTATTTATGCTTTTTTAAGAACGTCTATATTTTGACATAAATACATTAGTTATTGAAATAAATAAATATATCAGAATGAAACCATTTTAGCAAAGCCTTTCCCCTTGGAATGCGAGACGAGAGATAAAGTCAAATTTAGCTCGGTTTGAAAGAACGGAAAAGTTTAAAAATACTGCAGTTTTTCTGATGAAGAAAATCAAGGCTGCAATTGTACATTCTGGCAGAAGAACGCGATTGTTTGTTCACACACAGACACAGAGACACACACATATGTGAATGCGTGTTAATAGATATTTATAATTTTTTTCTAAAATGCGAATAGCTTTTCGCAAATGTGTCAGTTGCAGATATAGAAAGAGCTGAAATATGTCTTTGTTACGAACTTTCGACTTACAGGATTCATAGTCAGGGAAGCGAGAGAAAGAAAGAAAAGAAAATGAATTTTAAGCGGCATAGTGTTTTAACAAAAAGTCAAATCCAATTTAGTAACGCAGTACGTCTCGACAGTATGTAACAGTAGCATGTAACGGTAACATATAACGGTAACATATAACCTGAACGTGTAACGGTAACGTGTAATGAGGTGTAATTTTTTCAGACGTAATTTTTTCAGACGTAATTTTTTCAGACGTAATTTTTTCAGACGTAATTCTTTTAATTATCTATTTTTATTTCTTTTGATTCATTCATTTTGTACGGTTTATCAACCCATTGCAGGTTATTTGAAGTCAGAAAATATTTTTAGGGGGTGTAGAAGTAGTAGAATATAATAACCCGCAGGAAAAGAAAAACTTCGGTCAGTCCCCAATGCTATGTAACGTGATTATCAGAAAAATACAAAAGATCCTTGGTCGATATAACATCAGGACGGCCTGATTCGACATCCCTTCTAAGTATGACCCCCACCCCCTAAGGGAGAACATGGCGAAGGACTGTGTGTATGCATCCCGTGCAGTTGTGGTAAGAAATATTAAGGAGAAACAGACCGCCTCCTTAAGATAAGACTGCAAGAACACGGGGGTGGGGCAAATAGAAAAATCAGGCGTAGCTGGACACATATGAAGGAAAAAGGGAGATCCCCACCCCCGTCCCGTGGGATGATGTTGAAATAATAGACAGAGATGATCACTGGAAAATGCGAAAACTTAAAGAATCAGCATATATGCTAGGCCACAAAAATCTCCTGAGCCGACCAAGCATAGAAATGAATACAATATGGGAACCAGTAATAAGAAGAGCTAGAGAAAAGAAACCGATTCGCGTCCAAGTACCAGTCCGCAAATTGTTATCTCTTAACATCCATGTACCAGTCAGCGTCCCACTACCGCTTCGCATCCAAGTACTGGTCCACTTCTCTCTATCTTTTCGCATCCATGTAATGGTCCGCGTCTCGCTATCTGTTGCATCCATGTACCAGTCCACGTCCCGCTATCTGTTCGCATCCATGTACCAGTAGACGTCCCGCTTTGTGTTCGCATCTGTGTACCGGTCCGCATCTCACAAACTTTTCGCATCCATGTACCAGTCAGCCTCTCGCTATCTGTTCGTATCCATGTACCAGTCCACATCTTGCTATCTGTTCACATCCAAGTACCGGTTCATGTCCCAGTTTCTGTTCACATCCATGTACCAGTCCATGTCACACTATCTACACGCATCCATGTACCGGCCCACGTCTCGCTATGTGTTCGCATCCATGTACCAATCCGGCTTCCGCTATCTTTTCACATCCATGTACCAGTCAATGTCCCGCTATCTGTTCGCATCCATGTAACTGTCCGCATCTCGCTATCTTTTCGCATCCATGTACCAGTCAGCGTCCAGCTACCGTTTTGCTTCCAGGTACCAGTCCGCGTCCCGCAACCGGTTCGCATCCCGGTACCAGTCCAAATCCCACTGCCAGTTCGCATCACGTTTGCATCTTAATACAGTTCCGTGTTTCGGTTCTTGGTGACCTCTGCTTCAGAGGGGATGGTAAACCCATTCCGAAACAGGAAACAAGATATAAACCTTTACTTCCATTCAAAAGACTGGGGAGAAACACATTTTCCGAGCTTCTAGAGATTTGCGAAGACTTTTTTTGAATGAGGCATATTTGACTCTACAAATTTCGGCAATTTTTGCTGCATTGCTTTTAAGTCTTCCTTCTTTCTTCTAAACTATTATTTCTTGTTGAGTTGAGGACTGTTTTCACTTTACGAACTATTCTTGAACTGTGCTTGCACCGACTGATTCATTAATATAAGCTTCATTTTATTCTGCTAGCGCCAGATCTAGCAATTGTTTCGATAATATCTTTGCACTTCATATCAGCAGAAAACCTTATCGCGAGAAGGCGGAATCTGTCACTTCCCTGGTGGTTAGCATCAGCCATGATGACGAAAGGCAGAAACGGATCTCTCAGAGAATAGAGAGCAGTTTCGTTTTGGAGACGTTAAAATGAAAAAGCTATTCCTTGCCCCATTTAACATCTGAATGTAATTTTTTTTTTTTAGATCTGCTGCCAGTTTTACCTTTTATCGAAGTGACCAGACTTAATATTAAGACAGGTTTAAATATTTATGTCATCAACATACGCTCAAAAATGCCATAACCTTTTAACTTGTGAAAAGACCAGTATGCCAAACCTTGTGTGGAATCTTCCACGACAGCCAGTCTACCCTCCGCTGGAAATGCACACTTCTTGTATCCATTGGTCGATCACCGTAAATCCGGCTTGCTGAGTGGTCAGTTTCGACCAATCAGATCGCTCCCACGCGCAAGATCATATTACGCGCCATTCTTCCTGGAGCCTCTGAGACCGTATAAAAAGACCGGGAAACACGTGTCACGCCGAGTAGACCCGAGCAGACCTGAGCAATCCAGATTCGAGCAGAGCAGACCCGAGCAAACCAATTTCGACCGCTCAACACAATTACCAAAATGTAACGTTCAAGGAACTCCCGTCTTTGACTAACGCAGTCAGACGTAAAAGAACTTTCGAACATAAAACAACTTTGCTTACCCAAAGTGAACAGAACATTCACTACTCAATAAGTAAAGAACTTTACGACACTTACGCAAGTACAATCTACTTCTAATATGAGCTTAGATACAAATATACCAAGTTAAGGGTACGCAACTTTTCTTGTCTTAAACCAATCTAACAATACTTCTAATATCGAACATCCGGCAACATAAAAAACACTATTGTAAATATTCTTCAGTTGTATATAAATGTTTGTATTATTTCAATTTATTCTTGCTTTGTTTGTTCCATATTTTTGAACTTTAATATTGTTGAGGATGAATGTAAAGAACACATCGATCTACCAACCTAAAAACCTTCCGATATCACTTAACCCATTCTACTCATCGTCTACACCTTGTCAAATGGCTTCGAGATATGCAAAGCAACAACCCGAGAGAACAGAAATAAGCCGACAGTCTCCGGCCATCTATATTTTTAGAATAGTAGCAATAAAATGTGATTCTCGTCTACAGTGATATTCCCTAATTATCTGAGTAAATGTATCTACTAAAACGTCTACTCTGGAGACATTGTTAATGATTTAATCTCGCTTGTTTTATACAGCCATATTGAGTTCGTTCGCTCCGCGTGGAGTGTGTATGCGTCTACCAGGCTCGGCTCCATTGTTATCAAGGCGATCGGTCTTTATCATGACAGCCAATCGTCATATCCAGGGCAGATGAAAAAGAAAAAAAAGAAAAAAGTAGTCAAAAAGTGCAAGCGATAAGAGAACCCACTTAAGGTGTTTGATAAATATAGAGAAATATCCGGGATGAATACAACACTTAGAAAACTTAGAGAACTTTCACTAGAAATGGTTCAACACATCCTGTTAATAACGCCCCACGATCACGTACACTATATACAGGGTGTAACAGCAAAATTGCCCAATTGTTAGATTAATCTCTGATCTGGGGTATCTTAGAAATGATTAAAGATATCTTACTGGAATTCACCGAGTTTTTTTTTTTTATAAAACAATTGGAATCTACTTTGAGCAATAAGAATGTGTTTACACTATTTATATTATTTGGACTATTGTCCTCATCTTTGTCGCCATATTTATTACAACGTTTCGGCCGTTGTACGCTCCAGCCTTCTTCAGGTGGTTGGAATGTCGAACTGAACCCTTTATTTCGCTCAATGGAGTAGACTGTTCTAGTTCCACGTGCCATGTTTAATGGATGTCAGTTATCAGTTATCTCCTGTTAATTCCAAGTTCTCCACTGCCTTAGCCGAGTATTGAACTCACACTCTTTGGGTCCTGTCACTGGATCTAACCAACGCCTTTATCTATTGTGCCATGTGTCCTTGAGGATAACTGACATCCATTAAACATGGCACGTGGAACTAAAACAGTCTACCCCAGTGAGCGAAATAAAGGGTTCAGTTCGACTTTCCAACCACCTGAAGAAGGCCGCAGCGTAGAACGGCCGAAACGTTGTAATAAATATGGCGACAAAGATGAGGACACTAGTCCGAATAATGTAAATAATGTACATAATACCTCATCTCAGAAATATAGACAGATACTGAAGGGCCGAAACGTTGTAATAAATATGGCGACAAAGATGAGGACAATAGTCCGACTAATGTAAATAGTGTACATAATACCTCATCTCAGAAATATAGACAGATACTGAAAGGCCGAAACGTTGTAATAAATATGGCGACAAAGATGAGGACAATAGTCCGAATGATGTAAATAGTGTACATAATACCTCATCTCAGAAATATAGACAGATACTGAAGAATGTATTTATCTCTAAGTTGAAATGATGAGATCTCTCTTACTGTTGTGACCTCCTGATCCAGATTTCCTCTCTAAATTTCGCTCTTTTTTCAAACTTATTCACCGTTCTATTGATCGTTTTTGAATGGACGTTGAAGATGAAAGCCAGATTATGAATATTGGTGCCATTACTGAAGGCCTGAATGATCTTTTTCCTCTCACCATTGCTGAGTTTTAACCCGTTCTCTTTCTAGCTGAATAAATCAAAGGGTTTTCATTGTTTCTTACGAAAAATTGCGAATCTGAAACGTCATACCTGAAAACTTGTAAAGAAGAAACTCAATTAGTATCGTGGATTTTAGATATTAAACATTTTGTTGGATGGACAATTACTCCATACTGTTACACTATTCGGATAATTTTCCTGTTACATCTAGTATATATATATATATATATATATATATATATATATATATATATAAATGGTGGTACTCGCTCGGAAAAACCTCGGATAGCTCGACTTGCAGTAGAACAAATCGGTACCCGAGGAAAGATGGGGAATAAAAAAGAAAGAACCAAGAACATTAAAAGAAGGCGAAAACAATCGTCCAGTGTTTAAAAGACGAACATAATTGAAGAGCGGGATTGGTGGAGCTTTAAAAAGGAAGATGAAAACCAAGAGAAAAGAAAGAGAAGGTAAAAAAAAGTGTCAGAGGACAGAAGAAAAAGAGAAAGATGGGAGAGAGGAAGAAAGAAAGAGAGAAAGATAATTTGAAGAGGAGGGTACTTAACAAATGAAGACCAAGACCAAGAAAGAAAGAGGATTCTCAAAAAGAGCCAGAGGAGAGAAGAAGAAGTGGAAGATGATAGAAGAAAGAAAGAAAGAAAGAAAGAAAGAAAGAAAGAAAGAGAAGAGAAGACTAAAAAGTGTGAGAGGATAGAAGAAAATCTAAAAAAGGAAGAAGAGAATGAAGAACTTGAAGAGGGAAAATGGTGGCGGCTTAAAAAGAAAGATGAAAGAAAAAGAATCAAATGAATAAAAAGTCACCTACGTCAAGTGCTCAATACACTAAGGAGAGCAAAACCTATGATAATCCTAAGGAGCCAGGGATAATCTACCTAGGTTTCACCTAAATGGATCTTGAGGGTACTGCCTGATCGGTTTAGATGAAACCTAGGTAGGTTTGGCTGGCTCATTAGAATTATCTTTTATATATATATATATATATATATATATATATATATATATATATATATATATATATATATATATATATTCCTACTGAAAATGAAATGGTTTAAGAAAGATCAATGCATTTATCTCTTGAGACTGTGAAAGATAATTCTCTTGAGAAAAAGACATAGATACAATTTATCAATCACCAAACGTCAATTAAGAAGAGAGACAATAAAGGATGACTGGAAAGGAAGAACGAGGAAAAGAGTTCCACAAGTAAGAAGTGCGATAGAAGAAAATGTAAGCATAGAACTTACGGTTGCATCGAGACATTTCAGCTGTAAAATAAAACGTCATTTTCACACAGAACACAACGTGGCAAGCCTATTGTAACTCTTTCACTATTCCAAGCACAATTGTTTACATTCACTAGTTCAAATATCTACAGATAAGACCCATCATGTTATATCCAGGGGGGCACCCTTATTTCCTTTGTATGCGTTATGGTAATTTACTCACGCACGCATGGACTCCAGCAGTCAGCTCTGACAGTCGGATCGAACATTCTTGCTGTAACACTTTCGTTTGTATATTTTTGTATTACTGTTTCTGTTATTTGTTTAACTCAATTCCTCTCTTTGTGTCTTTATTTCTGGCCCTAACAAGGCCACAACAGTATGTTTCTAGGCAGGAAAGTTATGCGGCTTCTTCCCAACAACAATCTCCGGCGTGGATACTTTTCCAAAGGCTAAAATCTTAATCTCTTCAAATCTCGGGTCAGTCGATATATATCCTCTATACCCCCATTTCCTACTGCCTCCTCTTGCCCGGTACAATAATCAATAAACTACATCCGGTAGCAAGGTATCTGATCTGGAGATGTTGAGGAGCGTAGGTCCACACTGACACGGTGTGGTAGCATCTGTTAGGGTCCCAGCTATGGGCAAATTACGGTGAAAACATGAAAATATAAGAATGCATTAGAAAAAAAAATACCAGAATTACATTTTCATAGTAAAAAAAAATTAAAATTAACAGCAATGCATTTTTGGCAACAAAAAAAAAATTGCCAGAGGTCACCAAAAAAATTCGGCATTAAATGACCCATAAAGAGTTGATATGTCGTTAAAGAAACAAATCAAGCGAAACCAAACCAAACCAAGCCCCCCTCTTACAATTTCCTTTTTTTTTTCACATATTTTAGAATCATTTCATCCCATGCGAGGCAATAAAGCCACTAAGATGCAAGTGGCTACTGAGTGTTAGAGTGTATGTGAAAAAAAATAACAATACTATTAAGAAAAAAGAATAATAAAATGAACAAGAATTAAGAAGGCAGAAGATAGCGATTGACATTACATTTACATTTTGGAAGATCAAAGTAGACTGGGATGCTAGAAACATAGAGAGAGCTGAATAAGAGTGAAGTGCAATGGAAGAAACTCTTAGCATAGAACTTACGGTTGCATCTAGCCAATTCAATGGTAAAATGATGAGACCTAATTGCCAATCTAGTACTGCGCTTAAATTCATAAAGTCTACGTACCATAGAAGAAAGTTCGTCAAAACAATTCCAATGTTAGTATTTATAGAAAAACGACAGGGGAAGCTAAATTACGGCGGTGGCAAATGACTGAAGCCAGGTCAGGACCAATAACATTGCAGATTCTTCTATGGATTTTATGTAGAGTCTCTAAATGTATAGTAGAAGCATCAGACCAAATGTGGCAGCAATATTCAATGTATCGGCGAATAGTAGACTTATAAATATGTCAGAAAGATTTTGGAGAGAAAAATTATGTAGCACGATATAGTAGACCAACTTTCCTAGCAATTGATTCAATATATTTCTCTGTTTATGTCAGCAGAATTATTTTAGCGCGAGAAGGCTCAGCGTGTCACTTTCCTGGAGGTTAGCATCAGCCATATTGACGAAAGGTAGAAAGGATCTCTGTCTCTAAATCTATTAAGTCTCCATTGCTCTACAAGAGATAACACATTATAGAGCACTTAGCAAATCTTTCTTCATTAGTAACGCTATTTTTATTTCCCCTCATAACTTAATCAGTTTCTGAAAACATGTAACTGCTTTACATTAATGATCTGCCTAAGAGCATGCTCCGATCTCGTATGAATATGTATAAAACGAAAGAACAGTATATGTGCACCTCCAAAAATTTAGATGACCAGCTATTGCCATGGAAAATGTTCAGACAAGCTACATTCTTTATTTCCCCGAACTATAACCCTCCCAACTAAGACCCGCTTCATATTCCATTAGTCAGGAGTAAGTTCCACTCAGATAGTTTATTCCCAGGAACTGTTGTTTGTCGAGAATAATCTGGGGAGGATGTTTTCCAGACTACACTCTTAACCTCTTCAAGTCCCGGGTTAAGCGAATTCTTTGCCACAAACCCACATAATCAGTGCCCTTCACCCTCGCCTTCAGTAACCCTCTATTTTATCGAGTGAACATCAGTAAAACAAGCGCCTTTGAACTTTATTTCATATTTTATGTCGGCTTTTAATATACAACGCATATATTTAAATTTCTACATTTACTTGATTTTGATGTCCTCGATAAGTACCTAGCAACTTGAGATCTCTTTTCTGCCAGCAATCAAATTATTTCTTCTTTCAGTCTGTGGTTAATCCTTGTGTATTAAATCTTTTAAATCTGTTATCAGCACTGTGCTGTCTGTATAGCAGATGTTGTTATGGTTACGTAGGCCTTTTAATGCTCATTTTGCCCTAGAGGGTTGTCTTGGGTATGACGATTAACTACATCGGGCAGCAAGGCCTTTGAATGTGAGGTTTTAAGGAGCGTAGAACCACTTCTTAACTGCTGTTTTCCCTAGATCTACCCTGACCCAGGGTGGTAGCACCTGTTACGGTCCCGGCTATGGGAAAAATAGTAAATCCCCAAAACTTGAAAATATAATAATACATTAGAAAAATTACCAGCAATATATTTAATTTTAAAAAGAAAAAATTATCAAAGCTCACAAGAAAATAAAATGTCGGCATTAAATGACCCATAAGGAGTTGATATGCCGTTAAACAAACAACCAAACCAAACCAAACCAAACTCTCCTCTTGCCTCCATATCATAAAACCTCATTTTGTATACCTCTATATCGAGTGGCTTTTGAGTCTTTGAAGAAAACCAAATGAGTAAAAAAAATAAAACTAAGTTTAATTTTGCCCAATACAGGAGCGTTAACATTGAGCAGCCAAACGGGTTCGATCTCACAATAGTAGCATTAACTTCAGCTCCACAGCAGTGTGCATACCTTCATTTTATATTTTACATTCGACCCTGTTAAAAAGGACCCTCTATAACTTCTTATATTTCGTTTCCAAAAATAACTTTTATGATTTGCTATCAATATTTGTCCCTGTATTGCAGTCCATTTCCTCAAGCGAGTTAAGTAGTTTACCCTCTGACTTCCCCTGCCTTCAGCATCTTCCTTATTTTAAAATATCTCTGTTCCCTTTACAGGTTGTGTCCCAGAAATTTCAACTGTTTATTTCTAATTACAAGACTTTTGTTACTTTAAGTAACTTTGATCTTTTATTATCCCCCTATATGTTTTGTTGTGCCATACATTCAGCTGTGTTTCATAAATCTCCCCCTCTCATGTGACGTGTTCTTTCAGGGCATAGGGGGTCATGTCTATATTTCTGAGATGAGGTATTGTAATTATTTACACTATTTACATTGTTCGGTGTGTTGTCCTCATATTCGTTGAGGGCACATGGCTCAGGGAATAAGAGCCTTGGTTGAATCCAGTGAGTTGACCTAAAGAGTTGTGAGTTCAATACCTGCCTACAGTTAGAGATTAACAAGAACTTTGATAGTTCAGTTAAAGGGAGATAACTGATACTGAGACATGGCAAGTGGAACTAGAACAATCTATCTCGGCGGTCGAAATAAAGGGGTCAGTTCGAACTTCTAATCATCTGAAGAAAGCCGGGGCATGCAACGCCCGAAACGTCGTGAATATGACAACGAAGATGACAACAGTCCAAACAAATAGCGTAAATAATGGGGAAATATGGTTCTCCACATCTTCCTATCCCACTTAGTTCTATGCCATGCTTGTTTCTTATTCTTTTGTCTTTCCTGTGCCATCAATGTACGCGCACTTGTCCTGCACTTCCTTTGTTTCCACTGCGTCCCGTGAGTGTCAAATTCCCCACACCGTCTTTCCTCATTATGTGTCAGAGAAATTTCAACGATCTCTTTCTCATTGTAAGTATAAGTTTCCTTGTTTCTCACATGTCTTTTGCATTCTCTGCATTCGTTGGTAGAACCACATCTTTGTCGTTTCAAGAATCTTCTTTATCTGTAAGGCAGCTGTTCAGCATTCACAACTATATGAAAGTTTCTTTTCTTTGTTTCTAAAGATTTTAGTCTTTCTCGTAATACTTTGACCGACTTTCTGATTGTTTTTTATACAAAGACATGTGTGTTCACAGAAAGAATAGAATAATTTACGGGAGTTAAGGTAGCAGAACTCTGTCAAGTAGTGAGCTGCTTATATACTTTCCGGGTAAACTGAACCTCGGAGTGTGTAAATCTATCCTCAAGGGTTATCAATATATCATAGTTTACAAGCTGGCGGGCTGAGTTACATATATACAAATTTGAAGCGTACTTTAACTAGTTCCACAGCGATAAGAGACACATACAAGAATATAATTTTATAGAAACAGAGAATGTATTCGATGCAAATGGACAAACTGCTGGATAACTATACCAGTCTGGGGAACAAACTGAGAAACATATCATTGTTCCATCATCAAAGTTGTAGATGAACTGCTCGCTACTCGGTAACGATTAACAGCGTAACAAATGGAGAATTCAAGTTGCTAGTTTATCAATATAATTAATAGCAAAAATGAATTATGAATTATGTTTTGTTAATATCTTCTTCAAGTATTCAGAGATTTGTTATTATTCAAAAACTAGTATTACTCTCTGAAATGTGTGTCAAATTCAGATTTTCTTTCCAGACACGTCTGACTTAGGCTTAGCTCGTTTCAAAGTTTGGAACTTTTTCAGATTTTATCTAAGCACAATGTGAATGGAGAATTCTTAGGATGAGACCGAAATAGTGATCGATATTACTGTCTTACGCCCCCAGGTCATAATGCTACCTCAGTGATCAAAGATTGTTTACCCTGAGGTTAGCGCAGAAAGACGCACAGCTGCATTTATAAATTTGTAGATGAGAGCAATAAAACATTTTGTCAGTAATGTTAAATTCAAAACGGTAACATAGTTCACAAATTTAATGTCAGGAAGACTAGTCAAGTTAAAGAACCAAGAATAACAAAACAATAAAGTAAGAATTTATTCAAAGTAAGGATCCTTGTCACCGTTGGTAGTTGCACAATTAAAAGAAAAAAACTTGTAGTTCCAACGAATGATTCATTTTTATGGAAATATTTCGACTAGCAGTTGCCAGTCTTGGTCATTCCTTAATTTGAGCAAAAACAGTGCAAAGAAGCTCGAAACGCTAAAGAATTCAAATCAAATTTCCCTCTCTTTTTACATATATATATATATATATATATATATATATATATAGAGAGAGAGAGAGAGAGAGAGATAGAGAGAGAGAGAAAGACAGAGACAGACAGGGTGAGACAGAGACGGTGAGGGAGAAATTATGAATAAAAATAAAATGTTTGTCAGCTGATTAATGTTACCTTTGGCATATCGACTCCAGTGTTTCGTAGACAGACATTCCGAGAATAATGATGTCCACTCGTCGGCGGGTATCAGCAATTGACTACTTATACTTCTCGAGTTTTTCGTTTTTTATATGCACTTTTCATTGGTGCGAGTTTACTTTTTCATGGTGCATGTGTGCGTGTGTGTGTTCGCCTGCGTGTGCCCATGCGCCCGTCTGCGCGGGTGTGCATACGTGTAGAATGTCGTGATTGATTTTTCTCCTCGCTTTTTTTCTACCGTTACACTCACTCATTAAACTTTTCTCACTTTTCCCACTTTTCTTTCAATTGTTACCACTTGATTTCCGCTTTTCTTAACATCCTCCGCTGTTTGCAATTTTTGAGCGTTCTAGTCTTTTCCTGACTTAGGAAAATTGCATTTCATTTTTTTACATAAAAAATTAATTTTAATGCGTAAATAATAAGGTATATATATATATATATATATATATATATATATATATATATATATATATATGTTTCATTAAATAAGATAAACAAGTGTTGCCTATTTTATGTAAATTCTAGAATTTGAGTCACTATACCAAAACATTGTTAAACTCCAGGATGAACAACTAATAGAAACAACACCAGAATTTAAAGACTTCCTTAAGGCCGAGGCATTCAAGGATCAGCATGATAAAAGCCGAAACTCCTCAAAAATACTTACTAAACAACTGAAAATTGCTGCACAAGAACTACGCAACCACCCTGACAAAATTGTAAAAATAAAAGGCAGATAACACCAACATTTTCGTCATCCTAAACAAATTGGATTACAACAAAAAAACTTGACCACATACTCCATGATCACATAAAGTTTTAAAAACTCAACAAGAACCCGACCAACCAACTAAAATCAAAGCTTAATAAACCCATTAATGCTAATAAGGCGGAACAGAACTCTTTAAAACTCCCTAAAATTGTTGGTGATTATAGACCTGGTTACATATACGGCATTATAAAAACACATAAACCTAAATATCCTCTCCGTCCTATCATATCGCAAATTACAACTCCTGTATATCAGCTAACAAAATACATCAACCAACTCATTGCTCCCTACCTTCCTAGTAAATATAGCGTTAAGTCATCATTAGAAGTAATCCAAATCCTAAAAAGTGAAAAACCCGACAACGAAATCATAGCTTCACTTGATCTTGAAAACTTATTTACCAATGTCCCTGTTAGTGAAACTATTGACATAATTATAAGAAATATATACAGTAACTCATCTTTACCCCCACTTAAAATTAATCCTAATATATTACGGAAACTATTATTAGCTTGTACTACTGAAGTCCCTTTCTTAGATCATAATAATAATAATATATATATATATATACAACGTGATGGTGTCTCCATAGGTTCAGTACTGGGTCCGACATTTAGCTATTTCTACATGTCGAACCTCGAAAATAAGATATTTACAGATTTTAAAAAACCATCCATCTACCTAAGATACGTTGATGATATTCTTATGTTAGTTAAAACACAGATGAAATACTTCAACTTCAAAAACGGTTCCAAAATAATTCTGTCCTTAAATTCACGTATGAACTCAATACTAATAATAAAATTCCTTTCCTTGACATATTGATAAACACAAATAATAACAAATTTACTATTTCGCCATACAAAAAACCTACTAGCATAAATTCATGTACACTTAACTACAAGAGCGAATGTCCATATTACTACAAAATAGCAATTATAAAAAATCTAATACATCGTGCAGAAACTAATTCATCCACAAAACAGATTTTTTACAGTGGACTAAAGAATATAAAACAAACACTTGTTAATAATAGCTTTCCAAACGATATAGGTAATGAACAAATAAGATGCTTTCTTAGAAATCTCAATACTAAGCAAATAGTAGATAATACTGCTTCTACTAATCTCAAACATATTAATCTCCTATATCGTAATCAAATGCATACAAATTATAAACAAGATGAAAATATACTAAAAAAATTAGTAAATACTAATATATCTACAACAGACCCTAGCAAAAAAATTAAGTTAATCATATACTACACTAAATCTAGTATATCCAGCTCAATTATTCGCAATGATTCTTCCTCCCCGGTTAGCGATTTGCAAAAAAAAGAACATAGTTTACAAATTAAAGTGCCCTTTGGGAGATTTTATCTCCAACGGATTAAATAATATTTATGTTGGTCACACCACAAACTCTCTTTCACTACGCTTGACACTACATTTGAATGATAACTCTAACCTTTTTAGGCATTTAAAACAACAAGCCTCTCCACAAATATTCTTAAATGCCTATGATTGGTAACAGAAGCCATTGGTTTATACCAACTGCTTCTCATACTTAATACTTCTCGTTTTCACTCTCGCGTGGTAATGTGTGAGGTCATGACCTGCGGTGCGATTTTCGCTTCCAGCATCTTATATGCACGTGTTTGTCGTTGCTTGAAAATCTTCCATGTAAACAGAAACAGACTACCATCACTGTCTTGTCCGTGTATTGCTTAATATATTGTGTAATTGTCATCTTCGATAATGGCTTATGTAAGCCGAAAGCTTAGACAGGATTAAAAAATATGTATCAATATTGTGATTTTCTTTCTTCGTTTAATGATAATGTTATTAAGCTTATCAGACGATATGAAAAGAATTTACATAAAATAAACAGACAACACTTGTCTATATTATTTAATGAAACATGCATCAATGAAAAAATGCTGCCTAAATACACACAATATATATATATATATATATATATATATATATATATACATATATATACAATAAAAATATAATTTTAAGGTATGCTATATTTATAGGTGAAAGTGCACAATATCAGAGATAGAGCATATGTAAATATAAAAGTGGACACTGGTATCAACACAGAGAGGCTGCATCATACTTGTGAGATAACCTCATGGCATGAAGATTTTGCTCAAGCAAGAATTAGTCGTACTCTAGGTATTGACCTCATATATATATATATATAATGAGTTAACCTTCAAGGAAGCCATAAAACTGTTAACAGAACTATTTAGCCCAAACACCTCATTATTCCACAAACGATGGAAATGTCTGAATCTAACAAAAAAGGACAGCGAAGACTACATAACATTCGCTTCCATTGTAAACAAACATTGTGATGACTTTAAGTTATCTGATCTCAGCCCGGACAACTTTAAATGTTTAATATTCGTTCAAGGCCTGGTCTCGACTAAAGACGCGGAGATCAGGCGCAGAATTCTTACAAAACTGGAGAGTGTACCAGAATTGACGCTACAAAAATTGGCTGAAGACTGTCAGAGATGTATAAGCGTAAAGAAGGACTCGAAAGATATAGAAGAGTCTGGCATCGCGCACATACGTAAAGAACAACGACAAACACGTTTTTGTCCCTCCTCAAAAACAAACCAAACCAATTTTCTCTCCTCAGAAACAGGTCAAACAAATTTTTCTACTTAAAAAAATCAATATCAGAAAAAACTACCACCCAGTCCATGCTATCGCTGTGGGACTTTGCATTGGTATAAAGATTGTTCATACCGCTTTAAGACTTGTCTGTCGTGCAAAAAAAGTGGGTCATAAAAGTTCTCATTGTTGGACTAGGAAAGGAAGCCAAAGCAGAGTAAGAGTCACTAGGACTGACCAAGCGGACAAGAAAAACATACAAAAATACGTGCAAGTAGAAATGTTAAACAGAAAAGTCAGACTACAATTGGATTCCGGTTCGGATTTAACTATTATTAACGTACAAACATGTAGAAAATTGAAAAAAACAACCATGTTGAGAACCGATAAAATTGCTAGGTCGGTAACTGGGAGAAAAATAAAATTTGAAGGAGAAGTTATTACAAATGTGACATTCAATGGAATGATGTTTTACTGTCAACGTCAAACATTTCGGTCTAGTAGACCATCTTCAGGACATGGTTATTAGAAGATGGTCTACTAGACCGAAATGTCTGACGTCGACAGTAAAACAACATTAAAACAGTAAACTTGCATATTCGGATTTTGTTTTGTCTTTTCCATATTTTTCATCATACCGTCGGATCTACATCCACATAATTGCTTATATATATATATATATATATATATATATATATATATATATATATCGAGCCCTATAGCTGCTTGTTTGTTGACATTCGTTAAACAATACACACATATAAATGTGTATATATATATATATATATACGTGTATGTGTGTGTGTGTGTGTGTGTGTACACACACATATACTATATATATATATATATATATATATATATATATATATATATATATATATATATAGTATGTGTTTGGAGAGGCACGGTGGAGGAATCGAAGAGCCGAGTTCGAATTCCAGTCGACTCCATTACGTGCTAATATGAATCCTCTTCTTCTCCCTATGGGTAAATAGCAGGACAAACCGGGTTCTATAGCCTTGGATGGCAACTGGTCTACCGCAGAAAGAAATGGCAACCTACTGTGGGAAAAAAATCTGCTTCTTCTGTCATGTATCGAAAGATACATGATTGCCTCAGCGCGTATCACGCATGGTGCATAACTTACTGATGCGTTTGTGATCGCTTATCTCTCTCTCCCTTTCGTCATAGTTTGAGGAAGAAGAATAAAAAGAAGAAGAAGAAGAAGAAGAAGGGGGAGAAAGAGGAGAAGGGCGTATACTTCGGATAGAGAACATTAACGAGGAGAAAGTAAGACTTTTTGAGGAAAAAGGTCAGAATTATGTATATTTAGAAGGATTGGGTTGTACTTGGATTAAGTGAAGCAAGAAAGATAATATACGCCATTAAAAGAAAGGAAGGATAGAAGAAAAGACGATGTGCTATTTGTGGTAAAAGTAGAGAATGGAAGGTCGTTTCTAGCCTAAGAAAAGGATGGATTATATTGACAAAGTGAAAAGGAGAAAGGAATCTACTTTGGTTAAGACGAAAAGAGTCAGACATATTCAGTATCGAAGAAAGGACAGTGTCGTATTTGGGGCAAATGCAGTGAAAGCGAGATGTTTTGTGAAAAGCAAACAAAATGAGGTATATTTAACACTCACCCACCGACCCCCCCCACACACACACACCAAAAAAAAAAGAAAAACGTATTGACTGGTACTTGAGTTAAGAGAAAAGACAGGTATTTTCGGTAAAGCAAAAAGAATGGCGTTTGTTTTGGAAAAAAGAATGGGTGGGGTTAATATCTGGAGTAAAAAACAAAAACAATAGGACGACGTTTGTGCGTGGAAGTCCGGTAAGGCGTATATTGAACGTAAGGCGAAATAAAGCAAACATTTGACCAAGCGTTGGAGAAATCAGGCGAAGGCGAAAGAAATCAAAGTGAAAAGAAGAGAAGAGAAAACAAAGTTTAATGAAAAGGAAAAGAAAATATCCGGTGACTAAGAACTTTTGGTCTGTGGTAATGGAAACTGGAGGAGAAATGTTGAAATGCATACAAAGGGGAAAGAATTAAGAGACGGAAAAGGATTCAAAATAAATAAGAGAAAGAAAACTGAAAAATAACGTAGCAAAGAAAGAAATGAAAAAAAAACGAATGAAGGTAAGAAAGAAAGCAAAGAGAAGAAAGAAGGGGTGAAATGAAGAAAAGAGTAAGAAACAAATGAAGAAAGAAAGAAAAAGAAGAGAACGAAAGAAAGAAAAAAGAAAGGAAAAGAGTGAATTAAAGAAAGAAAGAAAGAAAGAAAGAAAGAAAGAAAGAAAGAAAGAAAGAAAAGAGAAGAAAGAAGGGGTGAAATTTAAAAAAGTAACAAACAAATGAAGAAAGGAAGAAAAAAGAAAGAAAGAAAAAAGAAAGAAAGAAAAAAGAAAGAAAAAGAGTGAATTAAAGAAAGAAAGAAAAGAGAAGAAAGAATGGGTGATATTAAGAAAAATTAACAAACAAATGAAGAAAAAAAGAAAAAGAAAAAGAAAGAAAGCGAAAAAGAAATAAAGAAAGAAAGAAAGAAAGAAATATACAGTCATTGAAGAATAGGAGGATAGAATGCAAGCAAGAAAGAACGAAAACACAGCAACTGATACAAATCCTGAAAAGATAGATAGATAGATAGATAGATAGATAGATAGATAGATAGATAGATAGATAGATAGAAAGAAAGAAAGAAAGAAAGAAATAAAGAAAGAAATATAGGAAAAAGAAAGAAAAGGAGTGAAATTAAGAAAGAACGTAATAAACAAATAAACGAAGAATAAAGAAAGACAAACAAAGAAATGAATAACAGAAAGAAAAGAAAAAAGAAATAATGGGTGAAATTAAGAAAGAAACAAAGAAAAAAATGAAAGGAAAAAAGGTAAAATTAAAAAAAGATAGAAAGATTAAAAAATAAAGCAAGGAGCGGTGAAATGAAGAGAAAAAGTAACAAGCAAAGAAAGAAAGAAAGAAAGAAAGAAAGAAGAGTGAAATTAAGAAGGAAAGAAAAACAAAAGGGAAGAGCTAAAGAAAATAGCAAAAGAAATGAATAAGAAAGAAAATATGAAGAAACGGAAGAAATTTTAAAAATTATAAATCCTCGAAAAAAAGAAGCTGTTGAATTATGGGAAACGAGAGCAATTCTGGCATATAAATGCAACCTGTTCTACAATTATTATATTGGACATGCACCGCCATCTTGCGATCCAATGCCTAAGCGTCATTCCAAATGAATCATCTCAAACATTCCGATGCAAATGCAACAGAACAAAAAGGAATGATTTAGATTCTAATAAAGATAAAAAAGACAATCAAATGTAAAGATTTATAATATGCTAGAAAGCAGACGTAAAACGGAATTAAACGTTGTTGCATTTATCATTCGGACTGGTTCTAGGTAAACCACACAAAAGAAATTGGATAAATTCTCCATTTAAAGCCACACTTAAACCTCTTCTTGAAATGCACGACTTTTGGAAGCTGTCCTCTGAATCGTAAAATGTAGAATAAAGGAATAATAATTGGAGCCTTGCAACCGATCTCTCCTGACCGGCTCGTAACATTCAACACCCCCAAAATAAGCTGGAATCGTTTCATCATCATAGAATAAACCCCCAGTTTTCTTCAGCTACAATGAATGAACGTTTGTAGCTGAAGAAAACTCGGGGTTTATTCGCTGATGACGAAATGATACCAGCTATTTTTTTTTTTGGAGTGTTGAATGATTCAACGTCTCTTCGCAAATTCCTACAAAAACCCAAACACTAACCTGAAAATTCGAATCATATTCTTAAATTGCCTCTTCAGATCGAAACTTTCATCTGGATGTTATGCATGCTACCGAAACCCGTTCAGAAATACCGAAGGTTTCGCGTGTCTACAACCGCGCTTTCTAAGACCAATGTTTGAAAATTGCTTCGAGCGAGGGAAGCCTATCGGTTTTGGTGAAGACAACATTTCTTCGAAGTTTGTGGACTGGCGCTAAACGATCCCAAAGAACAGCAGTAGATAGCAGAAAGCAGATCACTTGAAGAATTTAAACAATAGCAACAGCTAAAATGAGAAAGGGAAAATAATGACATGATGGAGATGTTGACATTTCACACTACATCAAGTAAAAGATTAGGAAGGAAACTCCCACCAATGCTGGAAAGAACGATAACAGCTACTGGACTTGAAAAATTCTATTTTCCTGAAAAATAATTTTAAGAGAAATATTTTATGAATTTCAACCGATCGTAGTACAAGCTGCTCGGTCAATGAACGCTGAATGTTTCCTTATAAGGAAACAGCTATTATTACCAATACCATTAAGACTTAAGTTCCTTTTAGACTTCAAGGGGAAATATGTATAATCCATTTATAAGATGCTGGGAAATTGGTTAGTTCTTTTCTGTTGAACCGGGAAATACCTCACTCGGGCCATGCTTTGTTTTTACGAGTCTGGTTAGACCAAAGATTTGAGCCTTGCTACCATATTTGGTCTGTAGCTGTTTAATTCTCACTTTCCAGCCTTGGAAGGGTTCAAAATCGTTTACGAGGTCTTATAACTGATTAGTTGTTTTCTACTCTGCACCCTCTTTCCACACAGGCACAATGTAGGAAGTTTTCGCTACTCTTTCGCTATTTCTATGTCAAATGGTCAGAAGAACTCCACTCTTCAGACCTTTACAATTAGACCACACGATACTACTTCCACGGTGTCGAATCAACCTCATCTCCTTTTTATTCCACATTTAATGAGAAGGTTCCGCTTACCTTTTTCCCCCCAAGAACTACTACTTTGTAAAACAGGTTTCCATGCTTCCCTGAACATTACACTCCTCATTTCTTCAAGTCAAGAGTTAATCGTTATTTCTTTCTCTTATACTGGAAATCTTCATTTCTTACAACGTCGCATCCATATCACACTCCTCATTCATCATAACCATTTTAATAGTAACATCTGATCTTTCATCGTATCTAACAGCTCAACGAGGAAATAACTGGCTTGCAACATTTAATTCCCCCAAAGTACCCTGGTATTATTTCAGCGCCACTGAATAAATCCTTTTTTATGGACATTTTTACTTAGGTGAACTGCACGATGGACTGTTAATAGAATTATTAATAAATATAATAATCCCGAGATAGTTAGAAATATGCCAGATTTTCTGGGGTTTTTCAATACAAATGGATCAAAAACTAGAACACAAGACACCAGACATATTGTACGAAATTAAAATAGAAACGAAAAGGGTTAATCATTGATCCACCGTGTGTCCTTTTGATAAAAGGCGAGATCAAAAGGAAGAAGAGAAAGTAATCAACTATAAACCATTGAAGTTTGATATTGCAAAGCCTTTGGAAATTGAAAATGGTTACAATCCTATCAATTGTCATTAATACGCTTCGTCCGCTGCCTGAGAGAATAAAGACGTGGATAAAGAAAATCGACATTGATTGTCTAGTAGAACTGTTACAGAAAGGAAACCTTTTAGGAACGGCAAGAATAATCTAGAAAGCAACACGCGAACTATAAGAAAATATTTTTGTTTCTCATTTCACCCCAAATAAAGCAATAAAGCCACTAAGACGAACAGGGTAATTGAGTCAGAAAGATAAAGAAAACATTATTAAGAAGAGAGAACAATAAAAGCAAAAGGATTAAGAAAGACGGTAGAAAACGATTGCATTTAAATTTTGGAAGATCTGCTTTGAATGGAAAGCAAGAAGCCGGAAGAGAGTTCCACAAGCAGGAAGTGCCAGAGAATAAACTGCTAACATAGAACTTACGGTTACGTCTAGCCATTTCAACTGTAAAATGAAGAGACCTCTCTATCAATCCAGTACTGTGTTTAAATTTGTAAAGTCGAAGTACCAACATGAAAAAAAATCAATCGAACAATTATCATGAAAGTATTTATAGAAAAGACACAGGAAAGCTACATTAGGCTTGTAACAGGGTAACTGAAACCGAGATGCCAATTCAGGACCGATAATATTGCAGATTTCTTCTTTGGATTTTATCAAAAGCCCATAAATATATTGCAGGAACACCAGACCAGATCTGGCAAAAATATTAAAAGCTAGTATGGTGTGCTGAAACGACCACACGCTGCACACTTTCAATTAAAAGCTAGTCAAGTAAGGAGAGTTTCTGTAACTTAATCTTGGTCGGAAGTTTCTAGTTACAGATGATGTTGAAAAGGTCAATAATAAAACAACTATTCATAATAATAATAATACTAATTCCTGATGATGTCGCTGAAGCACACAAACCTGATCTTCTTAAAATATAGATAAGGAAAGCAGTAAGTCCTAAATTATTGACTTTGCTATCCCCTATGATGCAAAAGTGGACTGGAGAGAAACTGACAAAATTGAAAAATAGCAGAGGATCTGGCTAGGCAGCCGAAGAATCTATGGGACATGACTGATGAAGTAGTACCTGTAGTAATGGGTGCACTTGGAACACTACCTAGAAACTACAATCATTTGAAAGGATTTTCCAAAAGATTCTTGAGCTGCGAGGAGTTCTGTTGAGACCATAATCCAAGAAAGTCAATGTACGACAGCAGCATTATGTTGTTGATGTTACACTAGGTATGGCTCTCATGGCTTTTACTCTCAATTACTGAGACGTGTTAACATAAACATGTTTTCTTTGAGTGAATTACGATTGGAAACAATAACAGAACAAAGATATACCTATCTATGTTCGTTTTATTTCGGTATGACCAATTACAGTAATATACAACGTCTAGTCAAATAGTATCGGGCCTGTTGCTTGGTATAGATTGATTTTGAACTCTGTCACGCATATACACTAATTTACAACTTTCTCACTTCCATTGATTATAGTAGTGTTCGGAAGGAAAGTGTGCAGCGTGTGGTCGTTTCAGCACACCACAAATCAAATCCGTCTTGAAAGGAACAAGATCGCAATATGTCGATGCAATCCAAGAGAATAAGAAAAGGCAGTTGATCGTTGTCGCAAAACAGGTGTGCTTCCATCAATGGAAACGAAGTTCAATAAGGCGTGTGACTTCGAAAGGGGACTATTTCGAAGGAAATTAAATGCGTAATTGATATGTATTGTAGATTTCATTTTATAGCACGAGCCCGGAAACCTTTGTAGCTGACCTCATATATATATATATATATATATATATATATATATATATATATATATGTATATAATAAAAAGGCTTAAACACTAATATTCCATGGAATATTAGCGTTTAAGCCTTTTCATTATTTACACATACACACATATATATAATATATATATATATATATATATATATATATATATATATATATTATAATTATTTTTTTAAAATATGATTCTTTCGCTACATAAGAGTTCTTATGTTTCAAAAACGAGAGCCGAAACCCTCAATATAATTATTAAAATTACTGTTATCCCTCTTTTTTGCTATGAAAATATTCTTATTTGTTAAGAATATCATTTTAATATGTCCAATTTTATTGCTGTAATAAAATATTGTAACGCAAAAATATTTCAGTTAATGTCCCGTTCATTAAAATTCATTTGCTTGTCCGTTACCTGACCTTAAGCAATAAGTCATATCCCCATAGGAACTGATATACTGTACATCTTTGTTCATGAGTGTGAGTAGTGTGGAAGCAACATGTTTATATGCTAAGCAGGTTGTTTTTTAAGCCTGAAGGATTAGGCAGCCAAGTCACTCTGCGTTCGAAGTCCTTCTGAATGCCCCGGATTACTCGACCAATTATATATTCCTGATTGAACCCCATATGCAAGGTTATGCACAGTTGTTTTCAAAACCTATCAATATGCAAGGTACGATGGGTAAATTCTCGCTGTTTTATATTTTTAATTTCCTTCAAGCGCGTTGCTTGTTTTTTTTTGGGGGGGGGTGTCGACTGCACAGTATAATAGGGTCAGTTGGGCACCGTCTGTACTGCTTGGTATTAGCGCCGGAAGTTCCGATACGAACATTTCAGAGTGTTTGGGTGTCAATCTGAAGACAGTGTAGAGGATTCGGAAAAGAGTTGGATGAGTCTAATGGTGATTACGAATGTATTTGGAGTAATCACTAGTGGTGGCGACGTTATGCCACGATTCATCTTCCCACATGGACCCAGACTCAACACGGAGCCCTACGTCAAGAGCCTTGAGTAGATAGAGCTGCCCTAGGTCAAGCGAGTGGCTGCTAGAAGAGCCTATATCTTGCAACAGGATTCTGCACCATGCCACACAAGCAGAAGAACCTAGTCATGGCTATCAGACAATACCTGCGGCCACATCACCCCTTACATCTGGCCACCTAACTCCCCAGATAGCAACGCTCTTCATTATTATGTGTGGGGCGCAGTTTAGCGAGAAACCAACAAAACTCTTTATAACAGTAAATAGGAACTGAAGGCAAGGAATATGATAGTATTAACCAACTAAACAAGGAGACCATTCAGAAAAGTTGTAGGGGATTCTGAAGTCATCCAAAGGCCGTAGTTAACGCCAATGGCGATTTTATTGAATAAATTTACTCTTTCGTAGTTTTTGGGTCATTTTTGTAAATATATCTCTTAAAATGAGATGTCAGTGCTATTTTCATTGTTGCGTCATTTAGGAGACAATTTATCCATCGCACCCTGTATATCGCGCCGATGTGGATTTTTTTTTTTTTTTTTAATTTCGAAGGATGAGGTTGACAAGGCGACTTAGAAGACATATCTTGATACTTGGGGACAACCTCAATCAAAATGGATTAGGTTAGCCATCCTGTCAGCATATCACGCATTTTGGGCTGTGATGCATGTGCTGGATATACACTTATCAGACTGGGTGTCTTTCGTTTATTCGAAACCTTGCGTCATTTAGTTTGCACGCTGCTCTTTCACTGAATAATAATAATAATAATAATAATAATAATAATAATAATAATAACTATCTGAATCCATATAAATTCTACTGTTGGCAGACTGACACTTGACATACTGCCTTTAGATGTTAAATGGGGGGGGGTAAAATGTAAGCATTTATTAAATAGCCATACAGTGATCTACTAAGCATCTTATATATAATCTTTCTTAAAAATAGGATTTTATGATATCTGTTTCTTTCAATCATGTAAAGTGGAGCACGTAAACATTCTAAAGTTTTGGTTAATTTTTATCCCTCTTTATGTACCGTGTCCCCTCAGGACGTAGGTGATGATGGCTCTCCACAACTTCTTGTCCCTTGTAAATCTTAATAAACTTTGTCTCTCTGTTATTTCCCCTAAGCCCTGTCCCGTCATCCACGAAGTGTGTTATGCATTGTTTCCCTTTGTCCTCTTTCTGTCCCGTGAGTATCAGATTTTCCAAGCCCTCCTTCCTCATGACATGCCCCAGAAACGTCAACTGTCTCTTCCTAATGTTAAGTATTAGTTTCCCTTTTGTTTCTATTTTCTCCAAAACGTCGTCATTACTCACATGTCCGGGATACGGTATCCTCAGCATCCTTCTGTAGAACCACATTTCTATTGCTTCAGGTCTCCTCTTCATCTTTGAGGAGATCGTCCAGCACTTATTGTTTTTTCTAAAATAATTAATAATCAAGGTAATTCCGAGATTAAATTTATTAAACAGATTTCTAAATCTATTCCCACACACGCTTCATCATAATTCTCGAAATCTTCAAAAGAAAGTAGTCAGAATCTCACAAGAGAAAAGTCATGCTTACTCGAGGATCGGCACCGGTCGACAGGCAGGCCATTCCATCCACATTAGCATCAGCAATCTTTCTACTTGTTCAGTATGTATCACAGAGTTTCATTCTCCAATGCGGTTCAGTTTCGATGTTTTGGCTTGTGACTTTCATGCAACTAATTAATCTTTTGTCTTTAAATGCGGCGTTGATTTTGATATTTTTACTTCAGTTCTGCTTTGTTCTACGATAGCATGCATGAATGTGCAGTTAGGGAATCTGAAACACTTCAGGTCCGTTGGTGTATGGATCAGTTATAACAAATTTAGAATAGGAAATTGAACAGAGAATAGGCTGTGCCAGAGGAGGAGGTTTCTACAAAGCCAAAGCATCGTCCTGAAAACTCGAGTCATGTTCTTAAATTGCCTCGTCAGATCGAGACGTTCATATGGAAACCATGCATGGCGCCAAAAACCGTTCGGAAATATCTAAACTGTCAGATCAATAGTTAAAATAGCTTTATCCTCAGCATCCTTCTGTAGTCCCATATTTCTGTTGCTTCAAGCCTTCTCTTCATCTTTGAGAAGATTGTCTAGCATTCACTGCCATAAAGGTGGATAGATATCACATAGCAGTTTAGTACTCTTTTCCTTGTTTCTAGCTTTTGGGTGGCATCTTTGGCTATCCCAATCTGCCTTGACTGAAACTAATAATTTCAAGTTAGCATATTTAATATTACTATACTGTTTCAGTTAAGCGGACGTTAAACACACGCTTCCTTTATTTCACCTTTCTTCCTTCCGTTCTAGAATCCTATATATACTGCTTCAATACACCCCAGAATGAGTCTTGCCGGAAGTTTAAAAAAGGTTTAGCGATTTACATTGACTGCTACTGCTATACCAAGAATATGTAACCCAGGTGATAAGTAAGATATTCCAGGACGTAACGGACGGGTTTACTCACTCGCTAACCAACCAGTGAATAAATAAACAAGCATAATAATAATAATAATAACATCTCACAACAACTGAAACGTGGATAGCTAAATGGAATGAAACCGAAACGTACGTACAGGATAGTGATCTGGCTCATCCTGGAAATAATAATAATAATAATAAATATGATATAATCTTAGACTCAGAAAAATGCCCCAAATGGCTCCCATGGGGAGTAACATAACTACACCCTAAAAGAGAAGAAACCCAGAACCCGAACAACTATAGACCCATCACATGCTTACCAACAATATTTAGAGAGAGAGAGTGAGAGAGAGAGAGAGTGAGAGAGAGAGTGAAAGAGAGAGTGAGAGAGAGTGAGAGAATGAGTGAAAGGGACAGAGATTGAGAGAGAGAGTGAGAGAGTGAGAGAGAGAGTTAGAGGGACAGAGAGTGAGAGAGAGAGAGTGAGAGAGAAATAATGAGAGAGAGAGTGAGAGGGACAGAGAGTGAGAGAGAGAGAATGAGTGAAAGGGACAGAGAGTGAGAGAGAGAGTGAGAGAGAGAGTGAGAGGGACAGAGAGTAAGAGAGAGAGAGTGAGAAAGAGAGAATGAGTGAAAGGGACAGAGAGCGAGAGAGAGAGAGTGAGAGAGAGAGTGAGAGAGAGAAAATGAGAGAGAGAGAGTGAGAGAGATAGAGTGAGAGAGTGAGAGAGATTGAGAGAGAGAGTGATGAGTGAGAGAATGAGAAAGAGAGAATGAGTGAAAGGGACAGAGAGTGAGAGAGAGGGTGAGAGAGAGAGAGTGAGAAAGTGAGAGAGAGAGAGAAATGGTTACGGAGACATGAAACGATTTCTTATCTCGAATGTTCTGATGGAAATTAATGAAAATTTTAGAAATCATATTTTTTACCAGCAGCAGCGATGATAAGGGGGCTGGAGATGTGAATGCGACAACGTGACGAATGAATGATTTCATTAAATGGCTGCAGACAAAGACGACAACAACTAAAGGGGGAAAAGGAGAATAAAACAAACACACACACACACGCGCGCGTTTACACAGGCACACACACACACACATATATATATATATATGTGTGTGTGTGTGCGTGTGGATGACAATACATATATATATATTTATATATGACAATATATATATTTTTATCTATATATCTATGTATATGTAAATGTGTGTATTTTTGTGTCTGTGTGTATGCACACACACACACACACACACACACACACACACACATATATATATATATATATATATATATATATATATATATATATATATGTATGTATATATACACACACACACACATATATATACACACCTACGCGCACACACCAGCTAGCTTCTGTTTTCTCTGCTTTGTGACGCTCCCTATAGCCGAGCGGTCTAAAGCAGGCCGGATCAAGCGGTGGTCTCACCTAAAAAGAGTGGTGCAGGTTCGATCCCTAGTTTTTCTGGAATGCGCGGCCCGACGATAGATACATGATTTAAGACCAAAACAACTACATCTGTTTAAAAAACGAGTGTCCATTAAAAACGACGTTTGAAGAAGTAAAAATGTCGGTTTAAAAAAACCTGTTATATTTCTATTTTTTAAAATATATATGTATGTATGTTTGTGTGTGTGTGAGAGAGAGAGAGATACAATTGTAGTTTGAAGGCATGCTATTATATTAATGGCTTAAACTGCTCACTATCAGGAAGAGAGCGTGTTTAAATAGAAAAGTGGACATCGAACTCAAGACCGAATATGTTTCATACATTAGCGGAATGTTCAGGCCGTGAAGAATGCATTTAAACTGGAAACAAGGCTGTCGCCTCTGGGTGTTGACGTCACTGTCCATATATATATATATATATATATATATATATATATATATATATATATATATATATATATTGAGAGAGAGAGAGCGACAGAAAGAGACAAAGAGAGTGGGAAGAGAGAGAAACAGAGAGATACAGCCAGATAGGGATAAATGGAAGAATGAACAGTTTCAGCTTGGAGGATAGATATTAAGAGAATGTGATTGAATAAAAGATAGATAGATAGATAGATAGATAGATAGATAGATAGATAGATAGATAGATAGATAGATAGATAGATATGAACAGAATGAGATAGATAGATAGATAGATAGATAGATAGATAGATAGATAGATAGATAGATAGGGTCAGACTGAGGATAGATAGATAGATAGATAGATAGATAGATAGATAGATAGATAGATAGATAGATAGATAGATAGATAGATATGAACAGAATGAGATAGATAGATAGATAGATATGAACAGAATGAGATAGATAGATAGATAGATAGATAGATAGATAGATAGATAGATAGGATCAGACTGAGGATAGATAGATAGATAGATAGATAGATAGATAGATAGATAGATAGATAGATAGATAGATAGATATGAACAGAATGAGATAGATAGATAGATAGATAGATAGATAGATAGATAGATAGATAGATAGATAGATAGATAGGATCAGACTGAGGATAGATAGATAGATAGATAGATAGATAGATAGATAGATAGATAGATAGATAGATAGATAGATAGATATGAACAGAATGAGATAGATAGATAGATACATAGATAGATAGATAGATAGATAGATAGATAGATAGATAGATAGATAGATAGATATGAACAGAATGAGATAGATAGATAGATAGATAGTAATGGTAATGTAAGCTGTTTCCTTATAAAGAAATGACATTTATTGAACGATCAGTGGTATTTTCGGTAGACATTTGTAATATTTTAAATTTTAAAACAATTTTTTTAGGAAAATATGTTTGGCCGAATCCAGTAACTGGTAGTGAGATCTTTGTAGAATTTGATGCGGCTACTTTCTGAACCTGCTTTTTGGACAGTCTGAGACGCACAGACAGATATATGGATGGAGAGAGAGAGAGAGAGAGAGAGAGAGTGAGATGAGAAACAGATTGCGATATATATATATGTATATATATATATATATATATATATATATATACATATATATATATATGTATGTATATATGTATATATATATATATATATATATATATATATATATATATATATACACATACATACATACATATATATACATATATATATACATATATATATATATATATAGATAGATAGATAGATAGATAGATAGATAGATAGATATGGACACGTTGGTCCGCCCACTCAGTTTTCCGCACGAGAAATAATCATTTTTGGCGGACGAAATCGGAACTCCTTAGCGTTCCAAGATAATTGTTTCAATTTTTTTTCGTTTTCCTTTTTCTTTCTTTCTTTTATTTATTTATTTATTTTTGGGGGTGGGGTTAATGAGCCTAAAACTTCTAAGTACGTTCACCTTGCGGTCTCCAGTCTTGCGCTCTATGAAAACGGAAGATGGAGAGGGAGTGAGGAAGTGATGAAAATAGGTACGGCGCGTGGGTGGGTTTGAGTCTGAGACAAAGAAAAACAATTTCAAATAAACAAGGAAAAAATAATAAATTTTCGAAAAGAAAGAGAGTTTTAAAAAATGTGGTGACTGGGAGGGGTGTTTGTTTAGTTTTATTTCATTTTTTCTTTTTTTATTTGTAAGGTAGTTTTCGTCGAAGAGCTAGTGCGCAATTTGTCAGAGTCAATTGCTAACACTCTAAAGCTAAGATTTCCCGCTTTGCTTCAGGCTTCGTCTAATTCCCTCCCCACCTCTCCAGAGCCCACCGCGCCCCGTCGCACCACCTTCCCCAAACGACATTCCCCGATGCCAACAAATGTGGCGAGCAGAATATCAAACACAACTGAATTCTTCATTCTTTCAGCTCAATTCCAGACCCCCATCCACAACTTCTTTTCTCCTGGTGCTTGTAGAGCAATTTGGGAGTTGATTTTGCAGATAACACCTTTTTTTTTTCTTTTTGGCGCTCACGCGTCGTCCCCCATCACCAACCACCAACCCAGCAGTGTCTCGACAAAGGAAAAGAAGAAACTTAACCGGTTATCGTTGACACTTCCAAGACAACCGAACCAGTGCTTGTTAACGCTGACTCATTTATTAAGTAAAATGTTTAACTTCCATTCAGGACGTGGGCGATCCTGGCTCTCAACAACTTCTTAACTTTCGACATCAAAACACGGTTCTCCTCCTTACTATCCATCTCAATCCATGTTCTCCCATCCATTTACACAAGCTTGTTATACAGGTTATTCACTGTTTTCCCCCTGGCTCTCTTGCCTTTGATATTTCCTGTGAGTGTCAAATTATCCTAACCTCCGTTCTTTAAATGTTACACACATTGAAACTATCTTTTTCTAATGCTGCATATAAAGGTCTTCTTTCTATTTGCCTTAAAACTTCCGCTCTACTTATTTGCGACATCCATGACATTCTCAGTATCCTTCTGTGGAACAACATTTCTATTTCCTCAAGTCTTTTCTTTATCTGTGATAAAATTGTCCAGCATTCACTGCCATGTCGGAGGATTGATATTACTTATCAGTTCAGCACTGTTGCTAACGAAATTTTCCTGATTCTTAATATTTTGCCAAGATTTTGGTAGACATCTTTTGCTATTCCAATGTATCTTCAGATTTCCAAACCACAAATCATTAATTGCAATTTACGATTACTTTGTTGGAGTAATGGATAGCGGCTCAAATTGAGAAATCGGGGAGAGGAGTTCGAATTCCGGTTGTGTTCATTGCATTTACTTACGTGCTAATACCCTTAAGAAAGGCATGAATCTATCATTTCTCTACGCAAATTGGGGTAAATAAGAAAGCAGACGGAGACCTTTAGCCTTTGGTTTGAACCGACCTAGAAGAAGGACAACTCTGATTGGTTTGATTGGGTTTGTTTAATGGCATATCAAATACTTATGGGGCTCTCTATATGAGGTATTATGATTACTTACATTATTTACATTATTCCGGCTGTTATCCTCATCTTCATTGCCATTTTCACAACGTTTCGGCCGTTGTACGCTCCGGTCTTCTTCAGGATCTGTCTATATCTCTGAGATGAGGTATTATGATTACGCTCAATTTAAATAATGTAAGTAATCATAATACCTCATCTCAGAGATATAGACAGATAGTGAACACTTTATTTCGTCCTCTGGGGTAGATTGTTCTAGTTCCATTGATAACTGAGACATCCGTAAGAGGCACGGCACTTGGAACTAGAACAATCTACCCCGGTGGACGAAATAAAGAGTTCGGTTCGAAATTCCAATCACCTGAAGAAGACCGGAGTGTACAAAGGCAGAAACGTTGTGAATATGGCAATGAAGATGAGGATAACAGTCCGAATAATGTAAATAATGTAAATATTTAGAAGTCATTTGATGCCGAAATTTAATTTTTTTGGTGGGGAGCTCTGGTAATTTTTTTTTTTTCAAAAATGTATTACTAAAACTTTTTCTATTCCTTTTCAAATAATGGTTTTATGTCAATTCTTCTTACTACAAAAATGTATTTTTATACTTTCATAATGTTCTCCCATCATTTTTGTTGGTTAACAATTTGCCCATTGCTGGGACCCTGACAGGTGCTACCACTACGGGTCAAGATGGACCTGGGAACGACAGCAATTAAGAAATGGTTCTACGCTCCTCAAAATCTCCCGATTAGAGTTCTTGCTGATAGATGCAGTTTATCATCAGGACGAAGGACTTGACAGCTCTGAATTAAAACCAGTCTAAAGCGGGTTGTTCTTCGTCAGGTTGACTTGTCCAGGAAAAATTACTGCAGCTGCAGTGCGTATGCTGCCCCTTAGACAATAACGGGTTACAGGACTTTGCTTGACAAAAAAAGTATGCAATATTTAAGCAATTAACTGATATATTCAATTTTTATATCACTTAATACAGAATGTTTTCCTTAATTTTGTATCAGTAAATGATTAATAAAATCTTTAATTAACATAGCTTTAATCAGAGTGTCTATTGGTCCATCAGTAAAGATGCTGGAAAAAGGGTCGGTTCTTTGTACCGCTCCAGAAAGTACTTAACTTCTCTTACGAAGCTTTATCTGTACAAGAGTCAAAACAGACAGAGATAGAGTAGTGCTGTTTTAGTTGAAGCTACGCAATCCTCAATCCTTTCAGCTTTCAAAGTCGAGCCTTGAAATTAAGATCGTAGTGATCGGACAGGCATCTTCTTGGTTGTCTGTTACACAAAGTAGATGTCTGAGTGAAACTTCCTCCTTACTATTGGAATATGGCATTGTCTTAGCTGTAAAGGTCTGAACTAATGGAATGGTGCCAGCCCGCACATTTGACATGGAAATCACCATTGCGAAGCGATAGACTTGCAACGTTTCGTAAACGGGCTGCAGAACTGAAAAATCATTCATCACCATAAAGCTAGGGAAACGACTTTGAAGATTAGGATATATAGAATAGACAACTGTCTATCCTACATATCCTAATATGTACTTCTGACGTCCATACAATAACTTCATTAAGTAACTGGAATGAGGTTCGGGCCTCAAATTCAATGGATGAAAAGATATATTCATTTCACGAAAATCTTTGCGCAATCACTCTCAATTCAGGACGTGGTTCTGAAAAATTATCGAGACGACAACATTGAAAACCAGTTTTAAAATGTACATTCGTTTTGTCTTTTGTTTAAAGACATTTATATGTACATATTATATAAGAGTATGTACGTGTAGGTGAGTGCATGTGCGTGTGTCTTTGTGGATGTCGTACAGACTTTGTTCAGCGATCGACATGTGTCATACGACGCGAAATAGAAAAAAAAACTATCGTTAAAATATTTACTTTCAAAAGAGTGAACGCCCGTCACAATAAATTTTTACAACGGCACCTTTATTCAGTGAACGGTAGAGTCCATTATATATATATATATATATATATATATATATATATATATATATATATATATATATATATATATATATATATATATATATATATATATATATATATATATATATATATATCGAGGAAGACAGAGAATTTTTTCCTAATAGGCATTATGTGAAATGAAAAAATAAAAAATAAGAGATGAAAACACTAACAAGACAGACCAACGGGTTTCGTACCCTAGCTTATCAAGGTCAACGGGGAACATTTATTTTATAATAAGTAACTATATATATATATCAAGTATGGGGTGCAAGTTCAATTTACATTACATGGTTCGAGGTTAATGTATTTTATTAAAAATTGTTTGCAAGAGTGATTCTTGCCATTTATATCATTAACTTCACTATCTGCTTTTTGTATGAATGATTCATGTAATATATATATATATATATATATATATATATATATATATATATATATATATATATATATATATATATATATATATCTAAAAGTGAACATTGAAGTCAACACTTAGAGGCAACAGGCTGTTTTATGCTAGACGCAATCGTGGCCTGACAATTGCGTCTAGCAGGAAACAGCCTGTCGCCTCTGAGTGTTGACTTCAATGTTCACTTTTATATTTACACACGCTCTATCTCTGATATTCAGCACTTTATCCCATAAATTATAGCACACGATAAGACTATATTTCTTCATATATATATATATATATATATATATATATATATATATATATATATATATATATATATCAATGGTGGTACTCGTTTGGAAAAAGCTCGGATAACTCAACTTGCAGTAAAACAAATCGTTACCCTGAAGATCCGTTAGATGAAACCTAGGTAGGTTTCATCTAAACCTATAAACACAAATATATTAACTGCTTCCAACTGTAAAAAAAGATTAAAAATAATGGAGGCTTTAATAATAAAAAAGAAAAAGCCAACTCTTAACAATATTAACTACGAACAAGGCCACAACGTGTTAACCGTATTCGGAAATTAGATCACCACTACTACACACTAAGACATATACATAATGCACACTCTCAATTAAGCTGAAAAATCGAATCATCCTTGATAATGGCTAAAGGTATAGCCGAAAGCGCTCGGAAACATAAAACATTGACAGTTCTTACACACCCTTTGTCCTGTAAAGAAAGCTCTTGTTCGTACACAAGTATAATTAAATAAAAAACTGAACCGTAGTACCTTATCTGTCGTTTTTAATGAAACTTGCATAAAAGAAGGATTGCTGCCTAAATATACAATATATATATATATATATATATATAGTTCGTGTGCACTTTAAAAAATTTATAAATTTCTTTGTATTTGCGTTAGAAATAATTTGTAAAAAGGATTAGAAAGAAGTAAATCTACATTTTTTAAGGTTTTATTGAAATTTTATTTAAGTTTCCACATGTCCACCATCATTATCAATGCAAAGGGTAATACGATTTTGCAGTTCACGGAAAACATTTGCCAACTGATTTACAGTAATGCCTGAAATCACATTAGTTATTTTAGCTATACTTAAAACTGGGTACATTAAACTTTATAACATTTTTTACAGATTATTTCTATCGCAAATACAAATAAAGTTATAAATTTATAACGAACTTTATGGACACCCTGTATACACACACACACACACACACACACACACACACACACACATATATATATATATATATATATATATATATATATATATATGTAATGTCACGCCAATAAAGCCAGTAGGATGCAAGTGTTTACTAAGAATGGAAGAATCTGAGAAAAAGGAAACCATTATTAAAGGGAGGGAAGAATAAAAGAACAGGAATTAAGAAGACTGAAGATAACGATTGATATTGCACTTAATTCTTTAAAGATCAGAGTTGCCTGGAAAGCAAGACACCAGAAGAAAGTTCCACAAGAGAGAGGTTTGAGAGAAGAAAATGCTAGCATAGAAATTACGGTCACATTTAGTCCTTTCAACTCTAAACTTGATGAGACATAATTGCCAATCTAGTAATGCGCTTAAAAGTGTTAAGTCGATGTTCCAGTGAGGAAAACACACAAAACAATTACCATGAAATTTGTTACAAAAAAATATTAGTTAGAGTATAAAAATCAAAGCAAAAATCGGACGAAAAAATAGCTATAACTGTTATATAACAATAAAAAAATGAATAAAAATAAAAAATATTATATTACGTTACTTAAACATCGAAAACCAAAAAGAGAAAATATACAGTATAACAAATAAATAATAACAAGTAAATTAAATCGATCTAAATTCATCCAAATATATAAATAAACTAACAACCGATCCCGATAAACTAACCATTAGAAAAAAAACAAATAAAGATAATCAATCCAAATAAATACATGAAGTAATAAACAAATTAAAAACTGTTCCCTCTAAAATAATAGTTGGAACAAACTACAACAATCAACCCCAAAATTGAACAAAGAGCTTTATCTTCCCAAACAAAAACAAAACTATTAAATACGCCATATAAACAAATTTTTACTACGTTAATAAAAACACCGATCAAAATAAAAAAAATAAAAAAAATATATAAGATAAGAAATAAAAATAAAAATAAAAATAAATAAAAACAAGTAAAATAATTTAACCCAAATAAATAAACAAATAATCGACTTCCGGTAAAATAACCGCCAAAATAGACTACCCACAATGCACCACTGACCCGTATATATAAATAACCGAGAAAAATAACAACACTCATGGCCTGACGATTGCATCTAGCATGAAACAGACTGTGGCCTCTAAGAGTTGACTTCTATGTTCACTTTTATATATATATATATATATATATATATATATATATATATATAAATATAAAAGTGAACATAGAAGTCAACACTTAGAGGCAACAGTCTGTTTCATGCTAGATGCAATCGTCAGGCAACTAGTTGCATCTAGCATGAAAGAGACTGTCGCCTCTAAGTGTTGACTTCTATGTTCACTTTTATATTTACACACGCTCTATCTGATATGAGCACTTTATCCCATAAGTATAGCACACTTTAAGACTATATTTCTTCATATATATATATGTGTGTGTGTGTGTGTGTGTGTGTGTGTGTGTGTGTGTGTGTGTGTGTGTGTGTGTGTGTGTGTGCCAATTTTCAGCTCAACCTAGTCACTGGTTTTGCTAGTGACACACACTTAAATGAAGAGATTATTATTAGTTCCTGAAACATAATGTCATGACTTACATTGTTGCTGCAATGTACAAATTCTAGAGCGAGTCCTATCAGCACTTGAGAAATGCTACCAAAGAACATTGATTTCTTATGTTTCTTCAAGACATTAATGTGTAAGAAGCGTTGCTAACATTACATGGTTTTGATTTCAATAGACCCTTAGCATCAACCTGGTGTTCTTATTGAGTTCTTTGATTCAAAATATATGTCAAATCAATTCATTTCTTCTTTTTATTATTTATACAGTGTGTAAACACAGACACTCACACTTATACAGTATTATCCCGTTTGTTCCTTGTAAACAGTTCCAGATTATGCAAAGTATTACAGATTTTGCATTTGTTATTTATTATATAATAATGCACACATAAGTTCTGTACAGAGTTTGAAAGATTTTACAAACTTCAGATATTTTTATCACACACACACACACACACACAAACACACATAGATTGTGCAGGCCTTAAAAGATTTTTGAGATTTTACAAGTTTTTATTTATTACCTCATCAAACGCATATACGTCCTGTACAGATCTTTTTATTTATATGCTGTGCCGCCTCAAAACATAGACGATTATGGCCCTCCATTATTTCCTATCTATTGCAGCTTTCAATAAATTTTGTCTTTTTGTTATTACTCTTAAACCTGTACCGCCATCCATTTATTCAAGTTTGCTAAGTATGTCATGCGTTGTTTTCCTCTGTTCCTCTTGCCTAAAATCTACCCTGTGAGTATCAAATTTTCCGAGCCCTACTTTCTAATTATGTCCTTCATAAATTTCACCTGTCTCTTCCTGGTGTTAAGTATAAGATTCCATTTCGTTTCCAGTCTCTCGTTACTCACATGTTCGCTCCCTGGCTTCCTCTTCATTCTTCTGTTGAAAAATATGCTTCAGGTCCCTACTTCATCTTTGAGGAGACCGTCCAGCATTCGTAGAACAGACATCGCGTAAATGTACAGTACTCTTTTCTTTGTTTCTAACCAGGTTTTTCTGTCTCTTCAATACAGAATGCGGTAGAAATACCTCCCACATTTTAAAAGTTGGTCAACCGACCAAATTAACCGCTATTAAAATATATTTCACTGTTGTTTAAAAAGAGGGCCACAGTTTTTATTCATTTGCTTTTAAAAATGATGTCCTTCAAATGCTGGCCTCTATTCGCCACAGTTGTGTAGACGACTTCTAAAGTTTTCCATCAACCGGAAGTTCGGGCGTTTCGTGATCTTCCAGGCGAATTTCTTTTAAGCACCAAAACCCGTGGCCCTGAAATTTTCAACCCATAGCAAGTATCGGTTTTCTACCGAAGCAGCATTCAGTCAGTCATGACATGAAATAAGCATGAAAAGCTCTCTCTGTTGCAATTACAGTTTCCCAAGTCTTAAAAAATGTTTTAACAACAAACTCATAATGTGCACCGATCCTTGAGGATAATTGATCGCATCTGAAAAAAATGGTAAGACATTAGCTAAAGGAAGACACTATTACCACTTGCTTAAGTTCACCAGTACCAAAGAAGTAACAGTTTAAAATGTGGGAGGTATTTCTGTCGCACCCTGTATTTACGGATTTTTTTAAAATTACAAACATATCAGTTGTGTTTAGACTTTACGAATTTAGCAAGTATTTTCAGATTAAGCAAGACAATAAAGCCACTAAGATGCAAGTGGTTACTGTGTGTTAGAAGATATGAAAAAAAATATTAAAGAGAGGGAACAATAAAAGAACAGGAATTACTAAGATCAAAGTTGACTGGAATTCAAGAAGCTGAAAGAAAGTCCCCCAAGCGAGAAGTGTAAGAGAAGAAACTATTAACATAGAACTTACGGTTGCATCTAGCCATTTTGACTGTAAAATGATGAGACCTTTCCGCCAATCCAGTACGGCCCTTAAATCCATAAAGTCTAAGCTGCATAGAGGAAGTTCATCAGTACAACTACCATGAAAATATTTATAAAAAAAAGGCATAGGGAAGCTACATTATGGCGGTGGGATACTGTCTGAAGCCGGGTTACCAGTTAAAATTAAAGCGTAGATTCTTCCCTGTAAATGCACTGAAGGAGCACCAGACCAGATGTGGCAGCAATATTCAAAGTATGGATGAATGTTAAACATAGAAATGTGTAAGACAGATACAGGCGGGAAAAATTGAGATAAAAAAAAATCAGAGACATTTTGAATTGATGTAAGCACATCAAATTCAGATCTCAATAATCAATTTGTTCTCAATTTCCATCTGTATATTACTCGACATCTTTGACATTATGTTGTCCCCTAAATAATTTTTGCATACAACTACACAGACTTTATTTCCCCCACCCGCAATTGTCCACAGAATCCCCGTTTATTGTCATTTTATGTTTCCTCTCACTCATTTTCGAAAAAAATAGGAAACTGCAACTTTCCCCAAAGAGTAAATAAACACTAACCACGGTATATAGTTGCTTTAACTGCAAAGTAATTAGCAAAAGTCACTATGAATATGATGGGCCGTATCTATGATACAATTCCTCACTTTTGCTGCTTGCCTCATCGGTTGGTCATCCTGATTTAAAACATTTTCTTTGGAGTAACTATGAATATAAAATTCGCATCTCCAGGCCAGAGAAGCTCTAAGCTAGAGGCAACACGATCAAACAAGGAACTCTCTATTCCGTCAAACATTGTCATGGAGATCAGCGAATGTCTTTAATTGACGATTTAGTTTTTTAAGGGCATCATTTGTTAAGGATTTGAGTCTAAATGACAACTCTAGGATTCACGAGGTTGCAGCATAATCTGAAAGAACAAACTGAAGACTGCTATGTTTGCCTGCATACTCCTTGACGAGAAAAGGGGTGACACTATGGTACAATGAATTTCCATTTTGCATAGAATGTTTTAAGGAGTATCTTTAAAGATTATCGTAGATTTAAAAAGTACTAATTTTAGGATCATAACGTTACTTTTATTGAGATTTTTCTATTTTTTTTTTATCTAAAAGAGTTAAAACATAATTTTTATATTTCTTGTATATAATTAAAGCAAAACGAAGCTTAAATGACACTCTTTAAACATGAAGGTTCTCTTTTCTTACTCGTTTGACATGCGCAGTCGTGAAACATTTTCCCTCCTTTAAAGGCTATGTAATTCTCTACTTCGCAGACATTTCAGGACGCGTATAAGTATTTATAATTGCATAAATATACTAGAGTCATATAGTGAACTATACATTGGAAATACTTAACGTTCTATTCATGAATTACAAAGGTTCAGGTCTAAAAGTTTAACGATAAACTGTTTCTTGTGATCTCTGATTTTTGTTTTACTCAAGAAACATCAAAACTAAGCCTTTTCTTCTTTGATGTAACAATATACTGACTTTGCCAAATGCTTATTGCACTCATGGGATTCAAAAAGCAAATGAATGTAAAAATTCAACTCAATCTATTCAGGCTGGACACACACACAGAAACATTGTTAATATTTTAGATATATTTGTTTCAAAAACGATCAATTCTCATTTGGTTACACCGACAGTAAATAAATAAAGAGGCAGTTTCATGAAATTTACAAATTACGCCATCATCATTATTATTATCATCATCTTCAGTCCCATAAATGGGTGTGGTCGTACGGTTGCTGTGCAGCAGAGTAACTGACCATTTCTCTTCACATATGGAGACCGAAAGCCGGAGAGTTAATCCTTTATGCGTAGAGCGCCTTAGGTAAGTAAACCTTAGAGAGGCCCACTCGTCATCTTGACAAACCCAAGCCGATGATCACCAAATTAATGTTTCCATCCTAGTCGTTAACAATTCCAGTCAACTGTCCGTCAAGTGATGTCGTCGAGTCACTGCGCTGGCTGCATACGTAACAATAAATCTGTCATATAGGAAGAATATATATATATATATATATATATATATACATATATATATATATATATATATATATATATATATATATATATATATATAAGTGAACATAGAAGTCAACACTTAGAGGCGACAGTCTGTTTCATGCAAGTGCAATCGTCAGGCAACTCTCCCCAAAGAGTAAATAAACACTAACCACGGTATATAGTTGCTTTAATTGCCAAGTAATTAGCAAAAGTCACTATGAATATGATGGGCCATATCTATGATAGAATTCCTCACTTTTGCTGCTCACGTCATCGGTTGGTCATCTTGATTTAAAACAGTGTCTTTGCCTGACGATTGCACTAGCGTGAAACAGTCTGTCGCCTCTAAGTGTTGACTTCTATGTTCACTTTTATATTTACACACGCTCTATCTCTGATATTGAGCACTTTATCACATAAATATAGCACACTTTAAGACTATATTTCTTCACATATATATATATATATATATATATATATATATATATATATATATATATATATATATAATGAAGTAATTCATCGAGTCTGAAACCTCAACAGAATGCAGAAAGCACTGGACGGTCGTTTCGTCCTATATTTGGGACTCATCAGCTTTGCGCATCCACTACCGAGAATTGAAACCCTGACAGTTAAGTTATCAAACGAATATATATATATATATATATATATATATATATATATATATATATAGGAAGAATCTATATATATATTTTTTCTCCTCCCCTCTTCCATATCAATATATAACTTCCGTTAAGTTAACCGATTTAATGTGTCAATGTCTGGATTTCCACAAATAATTTAAATTTGAAAGAATAAAAATGTTACATCTAACTCAATCATGTCTCTCTCCCCCCTCAGTTCCTCACTTCGTTAATTTACATATGCTTAGTACTGCCCGTCAAAAATGTGTAAATTTCTTTTCATTTTTCGTTTCAACCTTTGGAAGTAAAATCTGATGATCCGCGGTCCTTTAAAAGGGCTGTGGTGAAATAATTTATTACATGGAACCTTAAAGTGGTCTGTTTTTATTTAAATTATTAGCTCTGATTTACATTGAGCTCTCTGGATTTTATCCTCCTTGGGTCTACCCATACGGATTACCTACTTTTTCGTAAACTAAATATATATATATATATATATATATATATATATATATATATATATATATATATATATATATATATCTGTCATATAGAAAGTAATTACCGACCCCGAGTTTCGAGCGTGACAATCTCGACTTAGGAATATATTTTTCCCGTCAGGTGTATAAATAGCAGTGTCAGGCTACTAACTGCAGTGATTATTGAGTGACTATTGAGGGGAACTATCCAGTCGAATTGGTGTGAATTGTTGTGCGTCGATGATTTGGGTTTTAATTTAGGATTTACCGGACGTTAAGCCGGGCCGTGCTACTAACAAGATATTCACTGAAATGGTTGACTTTTACTCCTTTGTTCTTGTTAAGTATTTATTTGCGTTTGTAATTAAATACTGTTTTACCATAACACTAAAATCTTGAATTATACTTAATCATTAACGGCTACTGCACGCCACAAAAAAAATTAACCCCAACCGCATCTGGCAGCTTATCTCTAATTTGATTCTAGCCTTAACAGCTCAGAGGGGGGGATACTAGCTGATCACATTCAATGCCTGGGAATTAACCTAGTCGCTCCTTAATTTGCGCCTAACTCTCAGGAAGGTCCCGTGCCCTGAGCGCCTATTGGATTAGAGCTCCACTCCAGACCTCAAATGGTATTTGTTTATATGATCCATCGTTGGACCATACCAGTAAGTACTTGACTCCTCCTCTATCATTACAAGAGCTAAATCAGACCTAAAATGAACTACTGTTGCCAATACCTGGAACATTCCGGCGGTTAAAGGCAATTAATACTGCTTGTTTTAAAAAAAAACAAAAAACAGAGCATTTAATTAAATATATTGTATTATAAAAAATAACGTTTAAACAGAAAATATAATACACTTAACACACACACATATATATATATATATATATATTTCTGATGAAAGATCGGGGCCGATCTGAAATATCAAATATATATATATATATATAAAAATAAATACTTTCACAAAAAAAACATTCAATTTATTTAATTTGCAACTTTTCAGTTGTTTTATATATATATATATATATATATATATATATATATATATATATATATATATATATATATATGCGTGTGTATTAAATAAAGTAAAAATTGAGAGAGACTTTGTGTCTCATTCATTCACATTACCTTTTTGGTAAGACCATAATGCGGTCTCACACGTAAGTGCCTTTTGGGTTATACAACAGACAAGGTGCTTTTATCTAGTTTTTTATACAATTTCTCATGCGATCTAATAATTTTTCTTTTCGGGTGATAAATTATATAAAAACTGTTCGAATGTTCTTTTTATCCGAGCGCTTTCGGCTATACATACATATATATATATATATATATATATATATATATATATATATATATATATATATATATATATATATTAGGTGCCTTGATTTGCAAATAAACAAACCAATACCAAAGGGGAAAAGTTACAAAACAAGAAAGAATAGAAAACATATACGTCAGCCGAAAATATTCGTCTAGCATCCAAGTTCAGACCTCAAAGAAAAAAAACCGATACGAGTAAGTAAAATAACTAAGTAAAGTGCTCGATACGCTAAGTAGAGCAAACCTCATTAAACCTAAAGAGCCAGACAAACCTACCAAGGTTTCACCTACGCGGATCGTCAAGGAAGCCAGCCTTCCCTGACGATCCGACAACTATGATCGCCAACGTCCTGGAGGGGAATGGCACATACAACTGCTGCAATTAGATTGTGGGGGTTCCAAATATTGACAACATTTTTCTTTTGTATCTATAAATGATATTATGAAGTTACAAAAAAACAAAACAAATGAAAAACAAACACTGGGAATCTTTTTAAGTTATCAAGAAATGTTTATTGTTTTAGCCCCACACCCATAAAACTTATACATATGGGACTAGTTAGAGGTTGATAGAGAAAATCTGCTATTATGGTGTCAGCAGTATGACAAAGAATTGAAAACGGGAAATTTGACTTAGAAGAAATCTATTCGAACGTATGGCTCAATTATTGTGTCTAGTGAAGTTTATGGTAAAATAAAATGAAAAGCTTTTGCTATATTTCAACTCTTATGCAATATTTGGATTTAAAATTTTTAAAATGGGTAAGTCGTTGATTTGGGTCGCCTGTGCGGATACATTTTCGGTCGGTAATTTGATCAGGTCCGCGGTTGAGCCGGGGTTCGTCACCCGAGACGCAGAGATAAAAAAAATAGCTAAATATTCTTCTCTTGCTGATAGATTTTTTTTTACTCCTGTGGCAGTGGAGACTTCAGGGGTTATTGGCCCTCGTTCGATGGTGTTCCTTCGAATGATTGGCGCGATTGCGTCTCGATTAAGGAACGAGCCTCGCGAACCGGAGTGGCTCTTGCAGCGAGTCTCACTGGCGACGGTTCGAGGTAATGCTTTCTCCATCATAGCGGCTGGCAGAGGATAGAAACAAAATTGTTTATAGTTACGTTGTTCTGGAATTGTCATCGTTGGTCGACTGAACTTGCTTTGTTTCAATGACTTTTGTTTTGTTATTATTAGTTACTTTTTTCTCTACTGACAAAGTAATGTACTAGTGTTTACATTTGATAATGTCGACGTTCATTAGATTTCTCCAGAAAGTATGTCGCAAATATTGGAAAATTTTCAAAAAGAAAAATGATTTTAAAAAAGTGTTTAATTTAATTAAAATTCAATCTCTTTCAAAATTCAATTATTTATTGAATTTTTTAATAAAATCGGTTGATGACGAGCTTCTGATTTCATTAAAAAGACACGTCTTAATACAACATCTTTATGTTGTTCTTTAGGGATTTTAGTATTTGATTTTTACTCGGCGGATGAAAGTTAAAAAACCGAAATTTTCTCCTCAAATTAGTGTAAAGCTTTGTGCTGTTTTAATAGAGTACCACTGTTAAAAAGAAGAAACATCCCGGCGTTCGAGAATAAATGCTCGTCCGCCTCTCCTACTGGGAGCACAAAACCAATGACAGTGTACGGAACAAAATCAAAAGTCTCATGGGCCGACAGGAATCTCTTATCGCCACTAATAAGCGTCGGAAGATAACATGCTTTGGCCACGTCACACGACAGGGCGGACATGTCAGTGCCGGAACTCTTGAGAAGTTCCTCCAACAGATAGTCCTAGATATGTGTTGTGGATTCCGGGAATGGAATCCTGCACAAATAAATAACCAACGCCAGTAATTGAGATAGAAAAATAAGTGTATTAAACGTAAGAATACAGACTTGAAGTGAAGATTAGTAGTCCAGGAATGCAGGTTAGTAGAAAGTATATGTACAAGTCTCTGTAAGTGAAGCCGTAATTATCTCTCTCACTGGACTCTCTTATAACTCTCTGTGAACACCTCTGTACTGTCTCCGTATCTCTCACCCTGGCTCAACGTATCTCAACCTGCAGGTATTCTCTGTCAGTATAAGTATAATTTGGATGAGTCCATCTTGTGTACAAGGGTCTGCCCCACAACAATGAGGTAGTCTGTTTCTTCTGCATTAAGGGGTCCCCACCATCGACTGAATCATTCAAAAGATGGTAATGACTTTCTTTCATATCAGATCAGAAAAAGTTGAAAAATATATAATAAATATGAATAAATATCTGCCTTCTATGCGAATGTGCCACATTATTCATAAGGTTGTATTTTATTATAATCAAGTATTTTGAATATTAGTTTGTTTAAAACAAAGAGATTACCGTATATACTCGTGTAACGTGCGATCTCGCGTATCGTGCGACCCCCGAATTTTCACTTATAAAAATGATTTTATCATGTATCTCGTGTATCATGCGAGTTCCTCTTTTGAGAGACCAAATTAAAATAGACTAACCTCTTTTCCTTTATCTCTTTATCCCATTTTCTAGTTAAATAATTTCAAAGACTAAAAGAGAATAATAAATATATCGTTAGGAACACGTACAGATATAAACAACAGTTACCTAAAAATAATAATCTATTTAATCTGTTACACGATTCAGATAATTTTGCTGTTACACCCTGGATATCTATATTTATATATAGAGAGAGAAAGAGACAGAGACAGAGACAAAGAGAGAGAGAGAAAGAGAGAATTAATACAAGCAAAAAGTTTACCACTTAGCTGATTGACGTTACCTGCAGCTTCCAGATACTAGATTTTCGTAAACGGACCTTCAGTGAATTACTCCGTCTACTCGTCAGGGGCTATTAGAAATCGATTGCTTATACTTCTCAGTTTTTTCTTTTTTATATGCACTTTCCATTAGTACAAGTTTTATTTTCATAGTGTAAGCGTGCGTTTGTGCGCTCGAACACATGCACATATATTATTTTACGCAAACACACACACACACATATATATACGCGCGCACACACACACACACACACACACACACACACACACACATACATATAGATGGATGTTGAAAGAATTTCAAAAATGACTTTCATTTGTTTGGTCGTGTCGAGAGCCCATAGAGTGTGGTTAGGTAGAATAGAGAAAAGAGGTTAAAACTGTCGTGATCGGGTAAACCACTTTTCGAGAGATTCTGTTCCAAAAAGTCGCACTTCTAGGGGAAACTTCCTTCTTACCCAATACAGTTGGACGGGGATTATGAGGAATGATTCAACCATCCGTACTAGCCTAGATGGATAGAATGAACCAACCATTTAACCCAAAATCTTTTTCTTATGGACATTTAGATGACTTCCACCTGAAATCTGTAGACAACTCCAGATTCAATAGACGATCCAAGTGCGGAGATTTATTTAGAACGAAGGCATTCATTACAAATGCAGAAAGTTCAGGATCTGATCGGTGATCATCAGGAACGGATTATCACATTTTGCGAACCTCTAAATTAATGAAATTATTCACCCCCTCAGATAGAACCACACTCACCCGCAACAGTTTTCACTCGTGATATACTTTAGCGCCATATAAATAGCTTGAAAAGAATTGATTGCAAATTCTGTCAATAAACTAGATTACCTTCATTTTATTTTTCAATAAAAATATTCCTAAACAAATATAACAATTTTACAATTATTCTAAACCAAATTATACATATTTCAACACAGCCGTAAAAAACATATTTTATAACAAGTATTTTAACAATAAACTAATCCAAATAAATGTAAGTTTGTCATATTGATATCATTCAGTATATATAACTCTTTAGATGTTATAGCATTTAGAACATTAAAATCATTGATATGTATAAGCATGAAAGACATTAGGTTGCAGCCTATAAAAGCCGAAAGGATGTTACGGCAAAAAGCCCTAAGCTGCAACCTATAAAAGCCAAGAGGATATTCCAGGCACAGAACCCTAGACTGCTGTCTATACAATTTAAAGTATATTCAGGCAGAGAGACCTTGGCTGAATCCTATACAAGCTTAAAGGATATTCCAGAACAGAGCCCTAGCCTGCAGCCTACACAGGCCTAAAGGATATTCTGATATAGAGCCCTAGGCTGCAGCCTATGCAAGTCTAAAGAATATTCTGGCACAGAGCCCTAGTCTGCAATCTATACAAGGTGAAAGGCTGTTCCAGAAAAAGAGCCCTAGGCTGCATCCTATACAAGCCTGAAGGATATTACAGCATGGAGACCTGACCAGCAGCTTAAAGAAAGCTAGATAATATACTGGCACAGAGCCATAGGCTGCAAATTATAAAGACTAAAGGATATTTTGATACGGAGACCTAGACTGCAGCCTATACAAGCCTAATGTATATTCGGCACAGCCCTAGGCTACAGTCTAAACAAGCCTAAAATATATTCCGGCAGAGAGTCTTAGGCTGCAACCTATACAATCTTTAAGGTTATTCCAGAAAAAGAGCCCTAGGCTGCAGTCTATACAATCCTAAATCCTATTCCAGTAAAAGAGACCTAGGCTGCTGCCTATACAAGCGTAAAGGTTATTCCAGAAAAAACCATGGCTGCAGTCTATACCAGCCTAAAGGATATTCCTGAAATAGAGCCCTAGGCTGCAGCCTATACAAGACTAAAGGATATTCCAGGAAAAAAAAAACTAGGCTGCAGTCTATACAAGGATATAGGCTATTCGAGTAAATGAGACCTAAGCGGCAGACTATACAAGCCTAAAGGCTATTCCAGAAAAAAGAGCCCTAGGCTGCATTCTACACAAGCCTAAAGGTTATTCCAGTAAAACAGCCAGAGTCTGCAGTCTATAAAATCCTAAATCCTATTTCAGTAAAAGAGACCTAGGCTGAAGTCTATATAAGCGTAAAAGTTATTCCAGTAAAAGAGCCCTAGGTTGCAGTCTATACAATCCTAAATCCTATTCCAGTAAAAGAGACCTAGGCTACAGTCTATACAAGTGTAAAAGTTATTCCAGAAAAAGAGCCCTAGACTACAGTCTATACAACTCTAAAGAATATTCCAGAAATAGAGCCCTAGGCTGCAGTCTATACAAGCCTAAAGAAAATTCCAGTAAAATAGCCCTACGCCGCAGGCTATACAAGCCTAAAGGATATTCTGGAAAAAAGCCCTAGGCTGCAGCCTATACAGGCCTAAAGGATATTCCAGAAAAAGAGCTCTAGGCTGCAATCCATACAAGCTATAGGCTATTCCAGAAAATGCCCTAGGCTGCAGTCTATACAAGCCTAAAGGATATACCATAAAAAGAGCCCTAGGTTTCAGGCTATAAAGGCCTAAAATCTATTACGAAAAAAGAGCCGTAACCTGCAGCTTATATAATCCTAAAGGATATTCCAGAAAAAGAGCCCTAGGTTGCAGTCTATACAAGCCTAAAAGCTATTCCAGAAATAGAACCTTAGCCTCCAGTCTATACAAGCCTAAAGTCTATTCCAGAAAAAGAGCCCTAGGTGGCAGGCTATACTGGCCTAAGGTCTATTCCATAAACAGAGCCCTAGGCTGCAGCCTATATAAAACTCAAGGCTATTCTAGAAAAGAGCCCTAGCCTGCAGTCTATAGAAGCCTAAAGGATATACCATAAAAAAGAGCCCTAGTCTTCAGGCTATAAATGCTTAAGGGTTCCAGAAAAGAACCATAAGCTGCAGTGTATACAATCCTAAATGCTATTCCAGAAAAAGAGCCCTAGGCTTCAGGCTATAAAGGCCTAAAATCTTTTACAGTAAAATAGCCTTAACTTGCAGCCTATATAATCCTAAAGTATATTCCAGAAATAGAACCTTAGCCTCCAGTCTATACAAGCCTAAAATCTATTCCAGAAAAGAGCCCTAGGCGGCAGGCTATACTGGCCTAAGGGCTATTCCAGAAAAAGGCCTAGGCTACAGTCAATACAAGCCTAAAGGCTATTCAATAAAAAATATATAAATCTCAAGGCTATTCCAGAAAAGAGCCCTAGGCTGCAGTCTATAGAAGCCTAAATGATATTCCAGAAAAAGAACCCTACACTGCAGTCTATGCAATCCTAAAGGCTATTCCAGAAAAAGAGCCCTAGGCTGCAGCTGATACAAGCCTAAAGAATATACCATAAAAAGAGCCTTAGGCTGCAGTCTCTACAAGCCTAATGGCTATTCCAGTAAAAGAGCCTTAGGCTGCAGTTTGTACAAATCTAAAGGCTATTCCAGTAAAAATGCCCTAGGCTGCAGTCTATACAAGCCTAAAGGCTATTCCAGTAAAAGAGCCCTAGGCTGCAGCCTATATAAAACTCAAGGCTATTCCATAAAAGAGCCCTAGGCTGCAGTCTATACAAGCCTAAAGGCTATTCCAGAAAAAGAGCCCTAGTCTTCAGGCTATAAATGCTTAAGTGTTTTCCAGAAAAGAACCCTAAGCTGCAGTCTATACAATCCTAAATGATATTCCAGAAATAGAACCCTAAGCTTCAGTCTATACAAGCCTAAATACTATTCCAGAAAAAGTGCCCTAATCTGCAGTCTGTGCAAGCCTAAAGGATATTCAAGAAAAAAAGCCCTAGGCTGCAGTCTATACAAGCATAAAGTTTATTCCAGAAAAAGACCCCTAGGCTGCAGTTTATAAATCTCTAAATGCTATTCCAGAAAAAGCCCCCTAGTCTACAGGCTATACAGGCCTAAAGGTATTCCAGAAAAAGTTCCCTAGGCTGCAGCCTATACAAGCCTAAACAATATTTCGGAAAAAGAGCCCTAGGCTGCAGTCTAAGCAAGCCTAAAGCTATTCAAGAAAAAGAGCCCTAGGCTGCAGTCTATACAAGCCTAAAGTCTATTAAAGAAAAAGAACCCTAGGCTGCAGTCTATACAAACCTAAATGCTATTCCAGAAGAACAGCCCTAGGCTGCAGTCTATACAAGCCTAAATGTTATTCCGGAGAAAGTGCACTTGGCTGCAGCCTATACTAGCCTAAAGTCTATTATAGAAAAAAAGAGCCCAAGTCTGCCATCTATACAAGCTTAAATGCTATTCCAGAAAAAGTGCCCCAGGCTGCAGTCTATACAAGCCAAAAGGATATTCTGGAAAAGAGCCCTAGGCTTCAGGCTATAAAGGCCTAAAATCTTTTACAGTAAAATAGCCTTAACTTGCAGCCTATATAATCCTAAAGTATATTCCAGAAATAGAACCTTAGCCTCCAGTCTATACAAGCCTAAAATCTATTCCAGAAAAGAGCCCTAGGCGGCAGGCTATACTGGCCTAAGGGCTATTCCAGAAAAAGGCCTAGACTGCAGTCAATACAAGCCTAAAGGCTATTCAATAAAAAGAGCCCTAGGCTGCAGCCTATATAAATCTCAAGGCTATTCCAGAAAAGAGCCCTAGGCTGCAGTCTATACAAACCTAAAGGACATTCTTTAACTGATACCTAGTATGGTGCCTATACAATTCTAAAGGATATTTCGACACAA
>OZ038506.1:952500-1037500 GCA_964036315.1 Acanthosepion esculentum
AAAAAGCTACAATAATCAAAGAGTGGTTGGCTCGTCTGCCGTCGAGTGTAGTCGAGCTGGGTGGAGAAATATTGGAGACTGGAAGTGACGTCAGGGATTGGAACAAAACACCCGCTAACATGTACTGTTAATATAAGTACCGATGCTTCTGCTACCACGAAGATTACTACTACTGTTACTACCGCCGAGGAGGAAAGCAACTATAAATTTTAAACCGCGCACAGAAATTTTTATCTCTCCATCGCAAAAATCGTATATCGTTCTGAGACGATTTCACAAGCTAATCACTACCCACTCTCTCTCTTTTCTTTTCTATACTATTCTTTTCTGCTATATAAAAGACATTAACAATTCAACCATTGAATAGTTGTTTGACCGGCTTTCTGCAGATATATATATATATATATATATATATATATATATATATATATATATATATGTATTTGGTGCATTCTAAATTTCTACGGATGCTCAGGGGACCTACGGTCACTCCCTTAAGTTCGGTTAAGACCGAGTAGACACCTCAACCCAGAGAGTAAGACGTCGGAAGTTGAGGGTCTGAGGCGAAAGTATTACATTTAAGCGCAGTACTAGATTACTATCATTTTACTGTTGAATTGGCGAGAGATGTAACCGTAAGTTTTATGCTAACAGTTTCTTTTCGCGTACTTCTCACTTGTGGAACTCTTCTCGGACTCCAGTTAACTGCGATTTTTAAAAAATCAAATGCAATGTCAATCGTTATCTACTGTCTTCTTGATTACTCTTCTATTGTTCTCGCGCCTTAGTAAGGTTTCTGTTTTCTTTTCTTTCACACTCAGTAACCCCTTGTGTCTTAGTGGCTTTATTGCTTTGCATGGAATGAAATGATTAGAAAACCAATTTAAATGCCATGTCCATTGTTATCTACTGTTCTCGCTCCTTTCTTTTTTTCTTCCCCGTGTCTTAGTGGCTTTATTGCCTTGCTTGAAATAATTAGATTAAAAAAGGAAATGGGTAGTGGAACACACACATAGATTAACCTAAGGGTTCAATTCAAAATTCACTGTGGATTGTCCGGATTGACATACACCTGATGAAGGCCGGAGCGCACAAATTTCGAAACGTTATGATAACATCAATAAAAATGAGTACTATAATCTTCTCTTTTAAAAATAGATTGAAAAACTAGAATGAAGAAAAGATATCAATATTTAATTGTATAAAAATTTACAATTTGGAAATATGACAATATCTTTTTTTCACACAAACTAAACTACGACACTGACGGATATTATATATATCGATGTATATAGCTGTAAACGAAACTTATTTCATTTGTAAATCAAGTGAATTTTAATATTATCAAACTGTTTTGCAATTCATCTTCTGGTTGATAAATAAGATCTGGCTTAACAGCCTCGTCTCAGAGTTAAAGCCTATCAAAAGAGAAATAAAATTATTTATCAAAGCAGCTCGCTGCATATTAAAAGTCGATCGATATGGCGAATAATCGATAATCGAGCCTGAGTTAAAAATAAGATTCATCTTTTTATAGCATCGCCTGTTGCGCAATTGGCGTTGTTTGTTGCCCGTCGTTGTGCGGTTCTTATTTTTGAAAGATTGTGTCTACATCAAAGACTGGAATCACAATGAAAATCGCCTTTGTCAACACTGTCGTCTTCTTTCAACGTCAATAGAAATATTTTCACCTCGAAGCAGGAAACAGACATTCATTCACACATTGATTGTCGAATGGCGTTTCAGTTTTTGTGTGTGTTCATTTTGTGTGCTAATGTCATTTGGAAAGACAGGAGTCTATCTCTCAGCTTCAGTCTGCCTAATCACTTGATAAAGGTCTCGACACTAGCATGTCACAGTTGTCAAAGAAGAGAGAGACGTTAGATCAGAAATCTCTCTGCTACTGTCCATGTCACCCAGTACTACATCTGACAGGATATATGGAGAGGAGATGGGCGCTGCCAACCCACTCTCTTGACACAATGAGACATGAATGAAGTAAGATCACCATATTGTCCTAAATATTTTAACCTTATGGGATTAACTGAGAAATTATTAATTATCATCGGAATATAATTGGCATTCATAGACATTCTTTTATTCCTTGCAATAATCTTCTTCCGAAGTCTGAATTAAAAACGAAACTTGCATGCTGTTCCACACTTCAGAATATTTGTCCAGTAATCTTCCTCGCGTTACATCATGTCTTTAGAAGTCAATTAGAGATTTTATGGAAGTTAATTTGAACACGCTAACTACTCCCCTAAAAGGGGTCAACGGAATTATATTTTTCTTAATAAGAGTCCATATTCTTTAAATGTCATCCACGATTACTAGACCATAACACCCAGTCCCGCGATTCATTTCGACTATTATGCTCTTCTCTTTTAAAGACTTCCGTCTCATTAAATTTATTAACCGACCGCATTTCTTAACACTCTTCAATTGAATGTATTCAGCGCTAAGAATTATTATTTTAATCCTTGTAGAGATCAGGTTTCAAAATTTTAATAAAAATAAACTTGCATGCTGTTCTACGCAGGAGAATATTTGCTCTCGGATTGCACTTGTTTTCTTTCGAAATCGCTTAGTAATCTCTTTAACGTCTCGTATTAGCGAAATAACGAAATCTCATTGTCTTGATAAGAATAGACGATATTTTTCAATCTGTTCCTGCATTACTTTAACACAAACGCTAGACCTTAACACACAGTCTTGCGATTCTGTTCGACCGTGATGGTATTGTTAAACAAAAAAAATGTACAGAGGAATTAATATATTAGTCGACTGCCTTCAGTGTTTAGTACATATGTGACTATTGATAACTATTCATCCCATAAAGTCAGACAGAACATATTGTTCATGTCTGAATTTTTTTTAAATGTATGCTGCTTTCCAGTTGAGAATGTTTTCTGCGTACTCTTTGGTGGATTAAACCTGTTTTTCTTCAGGAATCGGTTAGCGATTTTATTCCTATGTTAATTAGAAATCTTGAACTTCTCCCATAAAATGAACCATAAAATAACATCTTATTTATAAAAATAGACGATGCTCGCAGGTTTGCCGTTCTAAGACTAACACAAGACATGAACATTGAGTCCTTTGATGCAGTGTCGAGATTGAATATAACTATTTAGCTATTTCAATGTTACGGAATTAAACCACTAATCAACTACAGTTGTTATGCATTCTCATCGGAATGCGCTTGGCGCCCAGTGACAGGGTTTCGATACTTGATATCGTTTCAAAATTGAAGTGAAAACGAATTTATACTGTTTAGCACTCATTAATCATCATTATTTATGTGTCATATCTGTTCAAGACGTGGACGATCATGGCTCTTCACAACTTCCTCTCCCTTGTACCTTCAAGCAAATTTTTACTCTTCATCATCCATTGCTTTGTCTTCCGTTCACACGATTCCTTAAGTAGTCTATTCTTTATTTCACTTTGTTCCTTTTGCCCTGTGAGTGTCAAATTCTCCAAGCTCTCTTTCCTTTTAATGTGTCCTATGAATGTCAACTAACTTTATTCTGTCTGTTTTAGAAACTTTTATTTCCCATTTTCTTAAGATTTTTCCTTGCTCACATGTTCAGTTCATGGCAGCGAATTTCTTCCTCATCTTTAAGGAAATTGTCATCGCACGATCCTGTGACCCATCAGGGTCGTAGGGGCACTACTAAGATAACATGACGGAACACAACCCTCTCCAGGTTTTTGAATTCGGAGTTATCTTCTTCTAGATCGATTGCCACCCAAGGATACAGAACCTAGTCTGTCTTGCTATTTATCCATAGCTGGTGGTGGGGAGAGAATAAGAAAAATTTTTTCCCAAGGGTATTAGCACATAAGTGAATGAAAATGATCTGACTGGAATTCGAACTCGGCTCTCTGATTCTTCCATCCGAGCCGCTATCCATTACTCCAAAGCGTCTCGCATACTTTTATATAATAAGGTAAATAGTAGGGTTCAACATTCTTTTCTTTGCTTGTAAGGACATTTTTCCTGTCTTTTAATACTTTGTATCGTTTCTGGAATGCACAGGGTGTGGCAAAAATATCTCCCATGTTTTAAAGGTTGGCAAAACCACCCAAGGCAACTCTGCTATGAATGAAAAAATCTCTGTTGTTTAAATAAAGTAATACAGATTTTATTCATTTGGTTTTTGAAATGACATCCTCCAAAATATGGCCTCTATTCGCCATACACCCCGTTGTAGACGATATCTAAAGTTTTGTATCACTCAGAAATGCAAGCGCTTTCAAGTCCTCCGGATGGATTGCTTTTAAGCGCTGAGCCTGTAACCCTGAATATTTCAGCCCAAAGTAGAATCGATTTTCTATCCGGAACCTCATCATTCAATCGCGGCATGAAATAAGCATGAGGAGCTCTCTCTGTTGCACTGTTGTAACAGATTTCTATTTTTCTACATTTGCAGGGGTTTCCAGTAATACAAATCTATTTTTGCGATATGTGATGAAATTTGTTTGGCGTTCAAAAATATTGCTTCATCCGTGATTACATCAGATTTTTATCACGCCCAGACACTATTGTCTCGACTGTCGATTAGTTGTCCTATGGCCATTGTCTGCGATACACGTTACTCCAACGAAGCCTTAGGGAAATTGTAACGCTTTCCCGAACACACTGGCAAGCGTTACCAGTGAGCAAATCAAAGTACTATAGATTTCGGTGTTTATGTCTACGTCGGAACTTGGAAAGATCTGGCCTAAGTTCACAAGGGAGCCGAAATATTGCCACGACGAGAAAATATATCTTGTATGCTCTTTTACGTATAGTGGGAAGTTTTAATTTATGGATTTTACTAGCACTGTCTGTGAGTATGGCAACAAAAGCGTAAAGGAAGGAAAAGAAAAGAAAAAGAATGATAAAATGAAAGCAAAAGAAAGAAAGACAAGAAATCTCATAAAAGAGAATGAAGAGAAACGTGAAAAGGAAAGGAAAGGAAAAGAATGAGAAACACAACATAATAAAGAAAGAAAGAAAGAAAGAAAGAAAGAAAGAAAGAAAAGGAAAACCTCAGAAAAGAGAATGAAAACAAAAGTGTAAAGGAAAGGAAAGAAAAGGAAAAGAATGAGAAAGGCAACAAAAGAAAGAAAGAAAGAAAAAAAAAAAAGAAAGAAAGAAAGAAGCAAACAAGTAAACAAAGGGGAGGGAAGAAAGTAGAAATGAATAAAGGGGGGCAGTAAAGAAAGAAAGAAAAGAAAGCGAAGCAAATCGAAGCCTGAAAGAAAAAAAATCCTCTTAACGTGGAGTAAATTTAGAAAGCCACTTTTGCAAGCAGAGTCTATTTTCAAGGCTTACTCGTGTGTTGTATATGCGAGATATTGCGCCGCTCTCTAAGTTCAGGAAAATTGGCGCTTCTTTTAATACGATGCCGAGAAAATCTCTTCTTGTAAACCATTTGGTCAATGTATTGAATTGGATTCTTCTTCTACACTCTGATCATAAGACCTTTTACCAGCCTAAGCTATGCAAAATTAAATAAGACACGCGGTGTTTACAATACTTTCTCTAATTTATGATCTGCATTTACCCCCCCCCCCCAACTACACACACACAAAAAGTTCTTTCTTCAATGCTCCAAATCAAAGGCAAATGATTGGCTAAAATAAATAATTCAAAACTGTTCCTGTAAAAAAGAATGACAGTGACAGAGAGGAAGGGAGAGCGAGAGACGGTGGGGATCACCTGCAAACGCATCTGGTTTCGTTAAGACCCTCTGTACTCACTCACAAGAATCGTCCCAATGACAAATAAATATGCTCCAGTTACCTCCCGTTGAGGTTCCCAGCGATATGTAGATGGCGCACTGTGCCACGAACAGACGGAAGGAAATCTAAAACTCAAGGCTTACAAAATGAGCGAAAGGACAAACAGATAGGTTCAAGGTTGTTTTCCTCTGCAACGTCAACGGCCAGTTTACACACTCAGCTCTATCATTATATATACTGCCACACACACACACATATATATATATATATATATATATATATATATATATATATATATATATATATACATATATTATGAAAATGGACAAAGTCCGAGAATTATTTTAAAACATTTTTGTTCATACGTTATTTTTTAAACACAAATATTTAAGTAAATGCTCATAAACATAGCACACTTACAAGAAAATTGGTGTAAGTTTTTTAACCATAGATATAACATAACTTGAAACTATATTTTATCATATATATATATATATATATATATATATATATATATATATATATATATATATATGTATGTATGTATTGATAATATTAGTGGTCGACATATATATATATATATATATATATTAAAAATATGTATCAATATTGTGATTTTCTTTCTTCTTTTAATGATAATGTTATCGGTTGTTATTATGAATTTATGCCTCAGAATATATCAATAATTGATGAGGGAAATTATTTCTATCGATGCGCGTACCAATCAGTAATGATTTGAGTTTAAATGACTAAAGTAAGTCCATGTGTATAATACGCATTTTTCCAAAATGTATAAGTAAAATCAGAGGTGAGTATTATGCACAGCTACAATTAAAAAAAAATTGCCGTAAAATAAAATAAGAATTATCATAAAACTAAATTAGAATAATATTATTCTATGTTTAAAAACAATTTTTTTAAAATAAAAGTAGGAAACGCTGGCCGTAATGAAATTGAAAGGTACAATCTATAGGATTTGATTGCTAAACAAGGGTGCGTATTATGCATGAGTAGAAGCATTTTCTCACACTTTCAGCACAATTTTAGGTGAGTGTATTATGAATGAAAGCGTATTATACATGGGGAATTACGGTAATTAACAAATCTTGAGGTTAAAGTGCAAAGTCTTAAACTCGTGGAACATAGGGATGTAGTTCGTCTGATTGGTTGTTTGGGGTTTTATGGCATATCAACCACTATGGGTTATTTAATGCCAGATCCAGTATTTACTAAATATATCAAAAACGTATAGCTGGCAACACCATTGTTTCAAAAACTGGCAACATCATTGTTTCAAAAACGTATAGCTGGCAACATCATTGATTCAATGTGCTGGAAAAGACCTGGAAGTTCACTATTTTCCCATAGCTGGGACCCCCAACAGGTGCTACCACCCCGAGTCAGGGTGGACCTGGGAACACCAGCAATTAAGAGGTGGTTCCACGCATCCCCAAAACCACCTGATCAGAGGCCTTGCTGTTGGATGCAGTTTAACGTCGTACCCAGGACGGTAGTTCGTCTGAGCACTTTCCATTTAATAGCGATAGAGTTGGATTTCCACTGTGAGAAAGAGGCTGTATGATGGAAAATAATTCTTCACCTACTCGTCCCTGCAGAAGCACTTGGACTTTATCGAGATTGGAAAATGAAGATTGGGCAATTCCTTATATCGCAAGAGTACTTCATTTCCGACCTGATGTGGCTCTTGGAAAGAGAAGTGATCATCATTTTCCCAGGATGTTTAGTGATGGATTTTATGCATGATCCCTACTTGAGTTCTGGGCTGATCTTAAGGCTCAGTAGTCGTTCGAGGCACGGGGGTTTCCTGAAGGAACAAATGTTAATCGCGATAGACGAAAACATAAGCTAGTTCAAAGGTGAGATCAACTGCTAAGATCTGGTGATTTCGAGTTTTGAAGAGACACACATATACCATTGTGTCATCCGCATAGATACTCACAAAAGATTGGAGTATGCCTGCAAAAAAATATCAACATCGAAAATTACAATATAAAATTAAAAGAACGTAATAATTGTTTCTTTTCCCAGTCTTTTCTTTATTTTTATAATCTAACAAGTAAAATATAGTTTTATAGTTTTGTGTATAATTAAGAAATTAATTTTGTTGTTTTTAGTCATCAGGCACACCCATTCGTATAATCTTTTCTCGCTGTTTGAGTTTTAAATAAATCCTACGAGAGTTGACGTCGTAAAATCGCAAACACTATTAAATCAATTGGCATTAGTTCAATAGACTTAATAATTCTGTATTTATCGCAGATAACTTATATATATATATATATATATATATATATATATATATATATATATATATATATATATCTGTGAATGACAATAATATAGTCGCCTGAAAAATTAATCTCGGTTGAGCTCTCTGGGGAAGGAAGTGGGTTTGTAAACAGTGATTATCAAGGCTGATATGTCAAAACACTTCGGCAAAAGCGAATTGAATCCTGTCGGTCACTGTGTGTTTACCTAAAAATAAATACACTAAAATTCACCTTCACCTCTGCCGTGCGCCGACGGCTTAGTGGTAGAATCTCCGACTGACGCCAATTCAGTCGGGTTTCGATCTTAGCTAGACTGTCTAGCCACGCCTAAGAGCTGTGAATGACAATTATATATATATATATATATATATATATATATATAGCATTAATTTGGAAGACTGTACCTGGTGTCATGGTTTGCTCGTAATGTGACATTGAAGGCAAGCAGACTTTGTGGCAGAGTCATCAATATCGAAAATACTGAGAGAACGTTAATACAATTAATATGATTTTTTTTCTCACTTAACTTATGTTTACTTTGGAAGGGACAAGTGGTCACGTCTATGCGGCCAAGACACTTCAAAGTAAGCATGAGTAAAGTGAAAAATAAATTATATTAATCACACACATATATATATATATATATATATATATATATATATATATATATATATGTAAGTTTACTGTTTTTTATTTTGTTTTTGTTTTTTTCTGTCAACGTCAGGACATGGTTAATGGAGACATATTTATATTAAATTTAAGTTAAAAGCTTCCATGAAGTCTTCCATGTTGTGAAGTAAATTCGGATTTGTATTTCCAGTAGACAGTATGTAAGCAAATATGTGGATGTAGATCCGACGGTATGATGAAAATGTGGAAAAAACAAAATAAAAATAAAAAACTGTAAACTCACATATTTGGATTTTGCTTTGTCTTTTCCACATTTTCATCATATATATGTAAGTAAATTAGGGAAAATTATATTTTTTCGCATATTTTTAAATACTTTTTAAAAATACATTTCAATATAAATTGTTCTATTGATTCCGCATACAGTCAAATCATGTTAAAAACACTCGTTTGATAACTGAAGTTAAGCATCATTGAATCTGGTTAGTTCTTAGATGGGGGAACACTTTGGAGCATCAGGTATTGGAAGCAATCACCTACAGTCCAAAATGTTTCAGTTCTAAATAACCTACAAAGGGTTGATGAACAGATTGTGTCCTATAGCCTTGGGTGGAAAATGGTTGTGAATTTAAAACCTGAGGAGGGACTTTTGGGGACCTTGTGGCATACTGGGCACCAGTTCTGTGTATCTGGCTCTTCCTTATAGTGTGGTTGGCTCTCCACAAGCCTTCATCAATATAATCAAATGATATGTTTAAACGTAATCGAGGTGTTGGTTTTAAGAACCGACCTGCTTAACCCTCGTACGTCCAATATATATATATATATATATATTTGTATATTTAGGCAGCAATCCTTCGTTTATGCATGTTTCATCAAAAACGACAGACAAGATACTACGATTGAGCTTTTTATTTAATTTTTCTTGTCTTCGAACAAGAGCTTTCTCTTCTGCACAAAGGGTTTTTTAAGAAGTGTTCAAATGTTTTATATTTCCGAGCGCTTTCGGCTATACCTTTAACCATTATCAATGATGATTTGATTTTCCAGCTTAATTGAGTGTGTGCATTGTTGTGTATGTCTTAATGTGTAGTAGGGATGTTTTTAATTTCCGAATACGGTTAGCACATTCTGGTCTTGTTCGAAATTAATATTGTTAATGGTTGGCTTTTACTTTTCTATTATTAAAGCCACCATTATTTTTATTCTTTTTTTTTTTTTGCAGGTGGATGCAGTTAATATATTTGTGTTTTCTACTAGTATGTTTCTAATGGAGTCTGGTAAATTTGTCTGCGTGTTTAAATGCGTTCTAATGGAGCTGTGGTCAGATAGGTGTAACGTAAGACGTCTGGATAAGCACACAATATATATATATATATATATATATATATATATATATATATATATATATATATATATATAGTAATTATTTAATTGAAATGTAATTCCAATTAAATATATGCTCTCATTGATTCATTGGTATGAGTGCCTCATCTCCTCAAAAGCCACATACAGTGTTAATTTTACGGTTTTTTGGTATCTTATTAAATATTTATCGAATTAAATAAAAATGTATTTAATTCGATGAATATTCAATGGCGACTTTGTGTTTCGTGGGTGATGGCTGCTTCAGTCTTTTCTTCGTGTGAGGAGATAGTTGTAGTTACCTGCTCACGCGTACAAATTTAATTTGGAGCGCGTCTAACAATGAGTTGTATCACCTTTTAAAGTTCCGTCTGTACTTGTGTGTGTTTTTAAACATAACTTTATTTGCCACACGGCCATACGTGTGTAAGTGATCATTAATTGGAGAACCGAAGGCAAATCCAATAACGGAAAAGGGGAGGTATGTCTGTAAATTTATCATTAATTTTTTTCCAGTTTTCTTTGAAATAAAATGAAAAGAAAAAAATGTCTTGACTTATAAATCAAAATAGAACGGACGGAAGTGACACACCCGACTACCCTACCCCCAAAACTCTTGAAGCACCCGGGGCGTTTCTTATCAGAAATGGAAGGGGTCAGCTTCCGTTTCCAAATCCAGATACCCGTTGGCCGTGTGGGAAGAAATGAACAGCCATGTTGCGACATTCACTTTGTAGATAAAACTAATGATTATTTTATGTAATACAATCAACTTTGAAAGATCTGTTCATATATGTATGTACATATATATATATGTGTGTGTGTGTGTGTGTGAGAGAGAGAGAGAGAGAGTGTGTGTGTGCGTGTAATTTAACATGTTCAGTAATTTAGAGCTGCGAATTGATACGAATCTCGCAATATACATAAAATGAATTTCATAGACATTAAAAGTACAACAACGTTTACACATACACATATATACATAGACACTAGCCCACAAGAGAGATGGAAGAGAGAGAAAGAAAATGGGAGTTTATATATTTCCTTTTTCTCTCTCTCTCTCTCTCTCTCTCTCTCTATATATATATATATATATATATATATATATATATATATATATATATATATATATAAATATAGTCTTAAAGTGTGCTATATTTATGGGATAAAGTGCTCAATATCTGAGATAGAGCGTGTGTAAATATAAAAGTGAACATTGAAGTCAACACTTAGAGGCGACAGTCTGTTTCATGCTAGATGCAATCGTCAGGCCACGAGTGCTGTTATTTTTCTCGGCTATTTATATATACGGCTCAGTGGTGCATTGTGGGTAGTCTATTTTGGCGGTTATTTTACCGGAAGTCGTTTATTTGTTTATTTATTTATTTGGGTCAAATTATTTTGCTTGTTTTTATTTATTTTTACTTTTTATCTTATATATTTATTTATTTTTTATTTTTATTTTGATCGGTGTTTTTATTAACGTAGTAAAAATTTGTTTATATAGCTTATTTAATAGTTTTGTTTTTGTTTGGGAAGATAATTAAAGCTCTTTGTTGAATTTTGGGGCTGATTGTTGTAGTTTGTTCTAACTATTATTTTGGTGGGAACAGTTTTTAATTTATTTATTTGGATTGATTATCTTTATTTGTTTTTTCTAAATGGCTAGTTTGTCGGTATCGGTTGTTAGTTTATTTATATATTTGGATGTATTTAGATCAATTTATTTTACTTGTTGTTATTTATTTGTTACACTGTATATTTTCTCTTTTTGGTTTTCGATTTTTAAGTAACGCAGTATATTATTTTTTATTCAATTTTTTTATCGTTATATAACAGTTATAGCTATTTTTCGTCCGATTTTTGTTTTGATTTTTATAGTCTAATATTTTGATCATAATAGTTTGCTAATTTGTTTATTATTTGCTTTATTTATATGTATGTATGTATATACAGCCTTGGCCAAAATTATGGAGCACCAATAAAAAATCGAAATTATGATTCAAACTTATATATTTAAAGGTTAAGAATAGTGGAGTAAACATTAACAATCAATATTTGGCATGTCCTCCTTTTGCCTTAATAACAGCTTTTATTCATTTTTGCATATTATTGACTAAGTTGTGGTAGGATCTATTTTCTGCCACTCTTCATGAAGTTTGGCCTCTAATTCTTTTTTTGGTGAACATTTGTGCATTCTCACTCTTTTCCCCTAAATGGGACCACAAAGTTCCAATGGGATTTAGGTCTGGGGATTGAGGGGGCCACTTCATCACTGTAATCCCTTTTTTCTCAAACCAACCTATTGAAACTTTTGACGTATGGCATGGAGCATTGTCTTGTTGGAAGATTACATCACTTGGAATGTTATTATTAAATATTTTAGTCAAAGAAGTTCGGTAAACCTGGTCCAGCATGTTAGTATAAATTGTGGAGTTCATTCTGCCCTCACATGTGTACAACATTCCAGTGCATGAAGAAGCCATGCAGCCCCAAACCATTACGCTTCCTCCTCCAAATTTTACAGTTGGAACCACACAATCAGGATGAAATGCCTCTCCTTCCCTACGGCGAACATAAACCGCTCCAGGAGTGCCAAAAATCTGATGAAAAAAAAAAGAATTTGTTACAATTTTTGAATAAATGTTATGGATGTGTATTCACATAAAAAATTCAATTATTACATCCAAAGTTTAGGAAAGAGAAGCTGTTAACTTACCTCAAAGTTACTTTCGTCAGACCAAACAATTTTGCCTCAATGCTCAGGTGTCAGATTTTCATGGTTTTTTGCAAATTCCAGTCGTTTTTCTTGTTGGCCTGAGACAAGTATGGCTTCTTCCTGGCTTGGCATCCTTTTAATCCCACTTCTAATAACCTTCTTCTCACTTTTCGAGATATGTTTTTGTTTGCACCCTCCCTAAGTTCAGCAGCAAGCTCTGAAGAACTTTTCCTCCTATCTGCAAGGGATGCTCTTTTCAAAGATCTGTCTTCCCTGGCGGTTGTAGACTTTTTACGGCCTTGTCCTCTTCTGTTTTTGAAAGACTTTGTTTCCTTGTACCTTTTAATCGTTGTTTGAACCCCCTTCCTTGAACATTCCATCTTCCTGGCAATTTCTACCTGAGAATATCCTTCATCAGATAAAGCAACAATTTGTGCCCTTTTAATCTCTGAAAGCTGCTTCTTTGGAGGCATTTTCAATTAAATATACTATTATAACACTGGTAGGAATCAAATATTACCCGAAAATTACGAAACAACCTTTAGTATGACAATAAATCATTTTGAATATTGGAATGAATTTAGTACGAAACTCAGCTAAAGCTCTTGAGAGAGGCTTTAAAGCAAAAATACTACAATCTATGTTAAATATTTTACATTTGCTCTCAATTGTTGACTGTACGATTCTTACCCTTTAAATACGTAGGTTTAAACTATTATCTCGATTTTTTTATAGGTGCTCCATAATTTTGGGCATGGCTGTATGTATATATATATATATATATATATATATATATATATATATATATATATATATATATATATATATATATATATATATATATACGTGTGTGTGTGTTTTTTGAGTGTATATATATATATATATATATATATATATATATATATATATATATATATATATATATATATATATATGGTTAAAACTTTATTAGTAGTGGATACCTGTGTTTATTATTTTATTTCTGAATGAGCGAACTTTAAAGGCAATACCATCTTGCTTATATATATATATATATATATATATATATATATATATATATATATATAGTTTGATTACACCTTTTGTTTATGCTAAGAAATATTTTGTGTTTTTTGAGCGTTGTCTATCCAAATTTAAACACAAACGTTATTTTTTCTCCATATTCCTTTTTTTCTGTTTAGGTTCAATTTCTATATTTGCATTGGCGAATTTCCTCAATTAAAAAAACGCATTAACAAAGACCTTTCTTGTCATTAATTTATATATATATATATATATATATATATATATATATATATATATATATATATATATATATATATATATATAGCGATAGATAGATAGATAGATAGATAGATAGATAGATAGATAGATAGATAGATAGGAAAGATTTCGTAGTGTTTTTCAATAGTTCATATTTGACCACATTTCCTGACATTTTCTGAGAGGTGATATTTCAACGCCTTTTTCCGTACGATACGTTGTGTGTGGATTGCGAATTGTAAATGTTGTTATGTCAAAACTGCAAATGGAGACAAATGAGATACATTTGTGTGATTTGATTGCCTTTCATTTCTGCGAAGGACAGGACGCTGTATTAATAGAAAAATAAAAATTATTCCATCTTTCATTCTTTGCTCAAACGCAAAAAAAAGTCGATCTATACCTTTTTTAAATAAAGATCTCAGGTGATGAAAAGTGAATTGTTTAGAACAATGTAAGCGATACAATGGTCATGGTGAAAATAAAATTAGCTACCGATAATCACTCCAAAAGTAGTCTGTATACGAAGAAAGTAATGACCTGTACATGCTGGAATTGGAATGATGTTGTTTATTACGAGCACCTGCTGCAGAATTGAATTCAGACAAGCACTTTTCCCATTTGGACAAATTAAAGATAGCAATCGGAGGAAAGCGCCTGGAATTCGTCAATCGAAAGGTGTTGTTTCCCAGCTGGACCAGCATAAGGCGGAGAGGAGGTGAATAGTTTTCCCTTTCACATCGATAGGAGGCGATCTTCTCGTCAATCTCCACCAATCCGAGTTATCCGCTCGAAGTGAGCATCGTCTTTTTTTTTTCCAGCGACGCTCACCCTTTACAAGGATCGAGGGCCACTCTAGGTAGGATGTTACGATGGAACCCATTTGTGCGTCTAGGAGTGGACCTCAAGTTAGGGATTCATTCAAGTTAGGGGTCCATCGCTAAAGATACAAGAAAGATTGGTCGGTTGCCCGTACTGCACCATTACGTACCTGACTCCTCGTGCTAGCCTCTACCATTACAAGATCCAGATCAGTCCTTAAATGTACTAATGTTGTCATATTTGGACAGGAGTTGCCCAATCCTCACTTTCCTGTCTCGATAGACTCAAACAGCGTCTAAGAGTCCTCGTGGGTGACAAATTATTTTCCACCTTCTAACCTCTCCCTCACAGACGGGATGTGGCGAACCTCTCGTTGCTCTCTTGCTACTTCCATGGAAATTGAAGCAACGAATTTCATTCCTTGGTTCCGCCAGTTCTAACCGTCACGACCAGGACCCGCTCTCCCACCCACATTGTAAGGAACCGCCCACCGTATTCCATCGGTTAGAAGTAAGTTCAACACGAACAGGTACTTCACACGAATCATTGCCCTGTGCAACCGACTACCGGTGAAAGTTTCCCCGGTCACTATAATCTTCACTCAGGTAACTTCAACGTGGTTTAATGTTTAGCAAGCTTATCTAGACCAATTACGACTGAAAAGTGAGTTTTATTCTCACTGGGTGCCTCATACTTCCGTCCTTGTGTCACATCTAAGCTACGCTTAGAAAATCATTAGCAGACTTCGCTGTGGTGTAATTGTTGTAGCATACCTATGGACGATAATGGTTACGTCCCCATTCACATAAATAAAGTAGTAAATACTGTATGTTGGTCCACAGTTGGATATTCGGTCGAACTACGGGCTTCGATACCCACATTAAATTCGGCCTTGTGCCACATATGATCGCCTGAGGCAGATGGTAGATATCCTAGAGTTGGAGATTCATTGTGGAATTCACTTAAATCACTTCTAGCAGTTGCCTAATTCTTCTCCACGCCGCTGGTGAATCTTATATGTGTTGTCCTAGGTACCATAGTTCATTACCAACCTTCGTTTGATTATTCTATTCACAAACCATCCCTAGGTTACAACAGTAATGGTTAACAATCATGTCTTAGTAGATTATTTACATTATTCGGACTATTGTCCTCATCTTTGTCGCCATATTTATTTACAACGTTTCGGCCGTTGTACGCTCCGGGCTTCTTCAGTTGGTTGGAATGTCGAACTGAACCCTTTATTTCGCTCACTGGGGTAGACTGTTCTAGTTCCACGTGCCATGTTAAATGGATATCAGTTATCAGTTATCTCCTGTTAATTTTTCCCTCTAAAAGTTCTCCACTGCTTTAACCGGGTATTGAACTCGCACTCTTTGGGTCCTGTCACTGGATCTAACCAACGCCTATATCCAATGTGTCCTTGGGGGCAAGGGTGCATGGATTTCTGACATCCATTAAACGGCACGTGGAACTAGAACAGTCTACCTCAGTGAGCGAAGTAAAGGGTTCAGTTCTACATTCCAACCACCTGAAGAAGGCCGGAGTATACAACGGCCGAAACGTTGTAATAAATATGGCGACAAAGATGAGGACAATAGTCCGAATAATGTAAATAATGTACATAGTACCTCATCTCAGAAATATAGACAGACATGTCTTAGTAGATCAATTATGAGTGAAAAGTGAGTTTGATCCTCACTGGGTGCTCCGAACATTCTTCCTTGTGTCACCTCTAAGCTACGCTTAAAAAATCACAAATAAAATCTAGGATTATCCGTTATCTTTTTCGCCTATCCGCATAAACTGCTTGTTACTCTGTAACGCTCTACTTCGAGTGGCCCTCGAGCCTTGTACAGGGTGAACCACACCGTACAAAAAAACCTATTATAATAATATTAAATGGATTTAAAATCAATGTTTAGATATCTGGTTGGTTAATGTTTACCCAGACAGTATAGGCTACCTAGGCAGCCTAGCTTTATCATATTGTAATATTTTTGCAAATGACGGGGGTCTATATGCGAAGTAGAGGTATCACGTAGGTTAATATTTACCCAGACACCGTAGATAATCAGGACTTGTACGTGGCCTAACTCCAGAATCTTGAAATATAGAGCCATTAAAGACACGAACAGTTGATATTCAAACTTCTGGTAATTGGAAGCCGCTTATGTTTACCCAGAGGCCGTAGGCTGCAAAACTTTCTACCTAACCTTTTACTCTCAAATCTTCTCCTGGCAAATGTAAAGGGGAGCGCTTTATAATCAAATTTAGAGTGTCTAGTAGGATTATGTTTACTCTGGCGGTGAAAACATTCATCTATTCTAACTCCATAATTACTGCTATATTAAATGCAAATACGAGACGGCTATAGATGTGAAGCTTAGGCTTTTGGTTGATTAATGTGTATCACGAAGCAGTAGAACCCGTACTCGGTCTTGATTTAACTCCACGATGTTATAATATTAAATGTAAATCAGATGGTTATTATATGCATCGTCAAATAAAGTAACATTTTAAACTTTCTGTTAATACAGACTAATACATTAAGTCCGTAGTAAAATATGAAGAAATGTAATATCTTATATAACACACTAAGTAGTTAAAAGCATTCATGGACGAATAGTCCACTCGTGACCAAGTACGGCCATTTTTATACGATTTTGGATTATATATATATATATATATATATATATATATATATATATATATATATATATATATATATATATATACATATATGGTTGTATTTACCAGACTCCATTAGAAACATACTAGTAGAAAACACAAATATATTAACTGCTTCCATCTGCAAAAAAAAAAGATTAAAAATAATGGAGGCTTTGATAATAAAAAAGAAAAAGCCAACTCTTAACAATATTAACTACGAACACGGCCACAATATGCTAACCGTATTCGGAAATTAAAACATCTCTACTACACACTAAGACATACACATAATGCACACTCTCAATTAAGCTGAAAAATCGAATCATCCTTGATAATGGCTAAAGCTATAGCCGAAAGCGCTCGGAAATATAAAACATTTGGACAGTTGTCTGTCGTTTTTAATGAAACATGCATATATATATATATATATATATATATATATATATATATATATATGTGTGTGTGTGTGTGTGTGTTACTGTTATGGGAACTTACCCATAATAGTAATGGACTATCCCGTACACCATAAATACTGCGGCTCAAGAGGAAGCAGTAGTGTGAGCCAGTCAGAGACAGAGTCGCGTCAGACGATTACTGTAAGACATTGGAATAGTGATACTGGTCGAGACAACATAGTTCTCTCTAACCTAACCTGATTGTTATTACTAACACTTCTAGTTCTTTTGTACATATTCTGTTTGTAATATATCTGTGTTATTCCATACCTGTGTTCGAGTTATTCTTCATTGGTTCTACCGTGGACCATCACCGTGGTACCAGGAACCTGGACCATAACAGTGGCGACGAGGGAACCCCCAAGGAAAAACGAACTCTATTCGCGAAGAACATACTTTTTTGCTATCCGTCGCACATAACAGTGCCGACGAGGTAACGCAAAGGATAAACAAACTCTATAGGCGGAGGACATACCATTTTTGCTATCCGTCGCACATAACAGTGTCGACGAGTAAACTCTAAAAAAAACAAGTTCTACGCGAGATTCAAAAAAAACAAAAAAAACTAGTTCTGCGCGAACACATAAAAAAAAGAAAAAATTTCCTTTTTGGATATCAAATTTTTCTGGCAACAATGGAAATTTTTTTTTCTACGTACACAGGTCACAGAATATTAGGTTACAAAAAATACGTCAACATGGAAGATTTCAAGTCAACCATTGTGGAACTTATCAAAATCCAATTTCAACAGCAGCAAAAAAACGAACAGAAATATTTGGAATTGCAAGAATTATTGCTACGTGTAATGTCAAATAAGGAGCAAAAATCCGAGAACGAAACAGTTCTCTCACAAGACGCTATTTGGAGTACTATCGAAGATTTCTAGCACGCACCCGACGAAGATAAACCTTTTGCAAACTACTTCCGAAGGTACGAAGATCTATATGAATTTGACTGCAAAGATTGGTCAGACGCACGAAAAGTACGTCTATTGCTAAGAAAATTAGGCACATGCGAATATACCAAATTCGTAGATTATATCATTCCCAGAAAAACAAGTGAGCTAACGTTCAAAGAAGCCATTAAACTGCTAACGGAACTTTTCAGCCATAATACTTCACTATTCCACAAAAGATGGAAATACATGAACCTTACAGAAAAGGACAACGAAGATTTCATAACTTTCGCGTCCATTCTCAACAAATATTGTGACAACTTGAAATTATCAGAACTCAGCGCGGACAATTACAATGAATCATTCATACAAAACGTAAATTAGTAAAGTTAATGATGTAAAATGGCGAAATCGCTTCGCTATCAAAATTTTAAAGGTGCATTAACCTACAAATCACTCGTTGAATGTTATGATTCTTGTTTTTTTTTTTAACTATAAGCTGTATAAGGTCTTTCTTTAATACGCAAGTACTTTCGACTGTACATTCAGTCATCTTCAGGCATAGAAATTATTTTGTTCTTGGTAAAATTCAGGTAGCATCCGAGGCGAAAAAATATAATGCGAAACGAAATCTGTATTTTTGAGCGCTGCTCTTAATGAAATAGTGCTCAGTGCATTATAACAGAGTTATTAAGTATATATTAATAAATATTTTTTCCTCGCAGCTAACACGACTCGGAGTTTCATGCACAACGCAATTCTCAGGTGCTGAGTAAAGATTGACCATTACATTATTTAAATTTTAATAAAATATATCTAGTTAAAGCAATGCTGGCGTTGGACACTGACTGTAAGAAAAAACACTCTAACGCAATTCACTCCGCCAGAAATTTGGAAACATCTTGTTATCCTACTTGGTATTTTTGCTCTGGAAGCTCCAATACAAACATTTCAGAGTGTTTAGGTGTCAATCTGGGGACAGTGCAGCGGATTCGGAAAGAGATGGACGAGTCTAATGGTGATTACGAAAGTGTTTGGAGTGATCACTTGTGACAGCGACGTTATGTCTTCATTCATCTTCCCACAGGGCCTCGACACGATGGCCTATATCAAGTGCCTTGAGTAGGTAGTGCTGCCCTGGGTCAAGAGGGTTGCTGCTGGAAGACCTATGTCTGGCACTCCCGCCTTGATTGTGGTGTAATGCTTAAATATATATATATGTATATATATATGTGTGTGTGTACATATATATGTGTGTGTGTATACATACATATATATATGTGTGTGTATACATATATATATATGTATGTGTGTGTGTATACATATATATGTGTGTATACATATATATGTGTGTGTATACATATATATATATGTGTGTGTATGTATACATATATATGTGTGTGTGTATACATATATATATACGTGTGTGTATACTTATATATGTGTGTGTATGTGTATACATATATATGTGTGTATGTGTATGTTTGTGTACATATATATATGCGTGTTTGTATGTGCGTATATATATGTGTGTGTTTTTGCATATGAGAAAGTGCATTTATATCGGTGAGCCGTTTGTGCGTGTGTACAGATATATATATATGTGTGCGTGTGTGTCTGCCTGTGTGTCTGTCTGTGTGTCTGTGTGCCAGTGTGTGTAATTTCTCAAGAATGAGGTTAGGTCTGGAGAGATTTGAACGCTCAAATGTTTTCAGTAAAGGGTCATATATTTGCATAGGGTTTTGCTGCGATTAAGAGTATACTTTAAACAAATATCCGTATTCATTTAGTAGTCTTGTACTTACTTACTTACTTATGACTTATATGTACAGTGTAAGCATGAATCTGATGTGCTTAATAATGTCGTCAGATGCTAGACGCTGCGCCCACGAAAAAAGTATGTCTATCGCTACGCATAAGCTCACCCGGCTCTCCAAATACGTAGAACAAGACAGTATAAGCAGAAGTCATGGTGGGTGAGCAATAAATCATTTCTACTCTTGATCGTCATTTCTTCTCAAATAATTAACATTATAAAATATGCGTATATTTTTTCAGTAACCCTTGCACGGTTTTTAACCGAGGACAAAATCCTTCCTCACCCGGAATCTCAAAGCATTTCTATAAACAAATCATTAGCACAGTATTTACATTAGTCGGACTATTGTCCTCATCTTTGTCGCCATATTGGTCACAACGTTTCGGCCGTTGTACGCTCCGGCCTTCTTCAAGTGGTTGGAATTTCGAACCGAAACCTTTATTTCGATCCCTGGGGTAGACTGTTCTAGTTCCACAAGGACACATGGCACAGTGGATAAAGGCGTTGGTTAGATCCAGTGACAGACCCAAAGAGTGTGAGTTCAATACCCGGTTCAGGCAGTGGAGAACTTTCAGAGGGAAAATTACCAGGAGATAACTGATAACTGACATCCATCAAACATGGCTCATGGAACTAGAACAGTCTAGTATGTCACAATTCCTGACCACTGACAATCCCTTTCTTCCTGATTTTCAAGTCATTCCCACAAAAATATATATATTCGAAACAAGCTATTTATTCTAAAATAAATGTTCCCCGTTGACCTTGATGAGCTAGGGAACATAATGCCTATTAGGAACAAATTCTTTGTCTTCCTCGCTATTTTTCGGTTTTGTACCTCCCACAATCTATTTAAATATATATATATATATATATATATATATATATATATATATATACACACACACACACACACACACACACACACTAGGAATTTTATCATATAATTTAATACTTATTGGTTAGAATAAATTCTATTTTAGTAAAACCCCAACTTTAAAGCTTTTAATAGCTATTATAACCTTACTTCGTTGTCAAGTTTTTTGAATTCCCGTATACTTGTATTTTGATTGGTCATTCCTCCTTATGTAACAGCGTTTTCCCCTTGCGAAGGATCGTTAATTAATTTGAAACTTTTAAAACCCTTTATTCTACATTCAACATCATCACTTGATAAGACACCGGAGGTGTTGAAACAAAATTGTAGTGATTTTATAACATATTTATTTTATAATTTTTAAATAAACAATCATATATATATATATATATATATATATATATATATATATATATATATATATATATATATATATATATATCCGAACTAAGTAAATGCATATAAACACGTATAACGACGGCTCAGACGACGGTTTCTCCTGCAGAGCGGTACGCAGGATCGAACCCTGCCGTAGGGCACATTGTTGTAATTAAGTTTTCTCATCCAAATGTTCACTGGGATACAGAAAGATGCCTTCCAAAAGCTAAGCAGTGTATGAAGAAACAGGAAAATTTAATTCGAAACCAGGAAAAAGACTTTTGATGCGTTACATAATACCATTCCTCCTCTATAGCAGTAGAAGCTATACAATCTCGCTGATGAAGAAGAAACTTGAACCAACAGAAATGTGGTTCTACAGAAGGATACTGAGAATTCCATGTGAGCAATCGCGAAGTTTGCAGCAAAGTGAAAACAAAAAGGAAACCAGAAAGTGATACTTTAAATTTCTAGGACACGTAATGAGGGAATAAAGCTGAGAAAATTTGACACTTACAGGAGATATTGAAGGGAAAAAAGGGATAGAGAGGAATGTGTCCCTTAACCTGCCTAACGAGCTTGTGTAAGTGGAAGGCAGAACTGGGATTAGGAGCGATAGCAAAAAGACAAACTTTAATACGAGCTACAAAAGACAGGAATCTGTGGACAGTTATGATCGAGATAATTAAAAGGCAGTATCTTGGCAAGAATAATGGCAAAATTTACGATGTGGAGATTGCTGTTTCGCGAAAACAAAGACGAATGAATAAGATAACTAATGAATTACGAAAGAAATAATTGAATTCAAAAACAGACAAATGACAGGCGTACTTCCTTGAGACGAGCAACATGGCGCCAATGTCATCTGCTTTTGCTATATATGCCTTTCAAGCATTTCAGAGGGCGCACCTACACGTATTTGGCTATAAAACATCGCCATTTTCTGGCGCGTTCAGGAATCTCATGTCGAGTGGCATCCGCGATGGCCAAGAAGGTTGGCTCGGTTCTAAGTGGTCGCTTGAGACACTATTCTGACTTTTGACCTGATTTCCTAATACTTCTGGCAGCTGTTCCGGCGAAACACTTATAAGTCGTCAAGATTTTATTGGTTAACCAAAGTAAGTTTTAAACAGAGAGAGAGAGAGAAAGAGAGAGAGAGAGAAAGAGAGAGAGAAAGAGAGAGAGAGAAAGAGAGCGAGACAGAGAGAGAGAGAGAGAGAGACCAGTCAGTTGTCCTACAATATTTATGACTTGTTGAAGCAGTTATTAGGACATTACGGCCAAAATATAGAATCACGCCATTAAGGCAAAAAGTTGTTTCTGTTAAAGTATTTTAATGAAAAGATTTTTCTACTTATTTTTTTTGTAATTTGTTCGCAATTACACGATCATCTTCGACGTAAGCAATATATATATATATATATATATATATATATATATATATATAAGTAAACATTGAAGTCAACACTTAGAGGCGACAGGCTGTTTCATGCTTTTATATTTACACACGCTCTATCTATGTTATTGAGCACTTTATCCCATAAATATAGCACACCTTAAGAGTATATTTCTTCATATATATATATATATATAACCCTCTCTCTCTCTACCTCCCTCCCTCTCTCTCCTCCTTTCTCGCCATCTCTCTTCCTCTCGCTCTCCCTCTGCGCCTCTCTCTCTGTCCCTCCCTATCTCTGACTTGCTCTCTCTCTTCCTATCTGTCTCTCCCCCTCTGCCTTCCACTCTCTTCCTTTCTTTCCATCTCACTTCCTTCCGCGCTCTCCCTTTCTCGCCATTTCTCTCCATCTCTCTCCCTATCTCTTCCTCTCTCTCCCTTTCTCTCCATCTCTCTTCCTCTGTCTCCCTATCTCTCTCTCTAGCTCTCTCCATCCCTCCCTCTCCATTTCTCTCCCTCTCTCTTCCTCCCTCTCTCTAACTCTCCCTCCCTCTCTCCCTCTCTCTCTCTCTCCCTCTCTCTCTCTTTCACTTTCTATCGTTTCCAAAACAAAACTACTTTCCACAGAGAATGAATACTGTGTTGCCATCTCTGGTCTGGTGCTCCTGCTATTCAGCTCGAGGTTCTTGACAAAATCCAAAGAAGGATCTGCAATGTAATCGATCCTGACCTGGCATCTCGTCACTTTCTCACCGACATTAGGTGGCTTCTCTTTGCCTTTTCTGACTAGTTTTTTCCCTTCTGTCCCGACTGCATGAATTCAAATTCCCACCCGTTTCTTTTCTCGCACTTCCCACCTGTAGAATTCGCTTCCGCTTCCTTGCTTCCCTAATTACTACAATCATCAAACATTTAAACGCAACGTCAATCGCCATCTTCTATCTTCTTGATTCCCGTTCGTCTTTTCTTCTTTCCTCAATCCTCCCTATACTCAGTCTTTTCTCTCACTTTCACTGTAAGCCCCTGCACACTGATGGCATTTCCGCCTTTCTTGGTGTAAAAATGATAATATATATATATATATGTTGCCTCGCTCTGCCTTTTTTACAAGTACTTCCACGGTAATTGCTCGGAGGAGTTGCGTTCGCTTGTCACCAGGCCTCGTGAATTTAAACGCCCCACCAGGCTGGCATCCCGCTCCCACCCCTACACCGTGGAAACTGTTAGGTGTAGACGTCTCTTCTACTCCAATAGCTTCATGTCTCGCACATCTCGCCTATGGAACTCCCTTCCCTATTACTGTTTCCCTGACAAATACAATCTCCAACGGTTCAAGTGTAGCGTCAATCGACATCTCCAGTTGCCTTGATCTATACACTTCCCTTCTCCACATCCTTTCATTTTTCATTCCTATCTGCTCTCGCTCCGGATCTTCTGTGGCCCCCTTGCCTTGATCGACCCACTGTCTTTCTCTTTCACCACATCCCCTCCATTGCCACTCCTATCTGCTCTTCCTCCAACCCTTCTATAACTCCTTGCGTGATAGTGGCCTCCGGCCTTGCTTGGGGTGATACGATTTAAAAAAAAAAAATATATATATATATATATATGTATATATATATATATATGTGTGTGTGTGTGTGTGTGTGTGTGTGTGTGTGTGTGTGTGTGTGTGTGTGTGTGTTGTGTGTGTGTGTGTGTGTGTGTGTGTGTTTGATTGGGATCAAATATATATCAAATATGGATTAGAATCCTACACAATGATAGGATAAGGAACAAAATAAGATACTTTTCCATCACATTTTACATGTTTCGCTCAAATTTAAGCTTCATCAAAAATTAAATATAGAGGAGAAAAGAAAATTCTGCAATTTTTTGTTCTCTTGGTCATTTCACTGGTCCTCACGTGTATCTGTCTTCTCAGGTCGCGTTCATATGAATCAGTTTGTGATTGTGTATCACAATCCCAGTTACTCTATGCAGCATTTGGTTGATAATATCTCCGCCTATGCATGTGTTTGCCTTCTAGTGGGCATTTTATAAATTATCATCTTTTCTTATTTTATTACATAGAAAATACTTAGAAGGAATCCTGATAAATATTTCCATGTCAATAAACACGCTAGACACACGTTATTATGTCTTCGATTTTTATAAAATCCATATTTAAATAATCTAAGATCAGCCTATCTACAACGACAACCAGCGCACCATAAATTCTTTCGATACAAACGCAAAACTTCCCTAATCAACATACGGACACGACCAGGCAGAAGTAAAATGCTCATAGGATATTAAAACGAAAAACATGTTAAAAATCGCTACACAATTACAATTATGTTTCGACACTACAGATGTGTCTCCTCGGGCGATGTTAAACTACTGGCAAGTGAAAGGCGAATTTAATTTCAAAAGCAGAATATTTCCTCTTTTTTATTTAGCAATTTCTCAATGCAGTTCTGTATTTTTTAACTGTTCTTTTTTTTTTCAAAACGGTTATCTACCAGTTTCTTAAAGGCCTTTTTTATCAACTACAAAATTTATGTAAGAAGCTGAACGAGCATACTACTGGTTGGCATTTTGTTAAATTACCACCCTAACTCTTCCTCTATTACTTATTCAGTAAGTTGAACGCCTATACATCTATATATTCTATACATCTTACGTAATAATGTAATCACTTTATCTGTCCATAAGGAAATTGTCTAGGATTTATATGCAGACAACCTCGTGTCATGACCTATATTAAAAAAGATTTTCGTTGCCTCTGAATTTAGAGTAAATCGCATCCAGTGGGTTAATTACGGTAAAGCCCATCAGCCTATTTTTATTCTGGCTTCTTTTCTCGAAAAGTATTCTGCTTTTGAAATTAAAATAATCGTTCATTCGCCATCAGTCTAACATGGCCCGAGGAGACACATTTGTAGTGTTGAAACGTAACTGTAATTGTGTAGCGATTTTTAACATGATTTTTGTTTTAAGATACTAAAATAAATAATATTTAGCTCTACTCTGTATTGAGCCATTTTTTAAAATTAAATGTTACGTACAGTGGAATTATACTCCATTTATTCTCATTTTACCTGGGTATATCTATCTATCTATCTATCTATCTATCTATCTATATATATATATATATATATATATATATATATAGATAGATAGATATAGATATATATAGATATATATATATACAGCCTGTCTGAAGTTATTATACAAATAAAATAAACCTCAAGAACTCAAAAGCCTATGAATCAATATTTCTCAAATTTAAACTTAATATTTAATATATTTTTGCCATTTGTAATGGTTAGTTTTGATATATTTGGAATTTACGAAAATGGACTGCCTGAAGTTATTATGCCGATTAAACTAATATTAGCTTAAGACCTCTGAAATCTAATAAAAAACTTGTTTTTTTTGCTCATAAGAGTTGTTGAATCTTGGGCAAAGGGGAGATCTAAAAACTGCTGAAAACATAAAATAACAAAGGTATTGAATGAGAGAATGTACATATTAGAGATTTGCAGAGATCTCTGAACGATAAGGAAGGTTTTTGAAAATATAAGTAAGTCTAGAACTCGAAGCAAAGGGAAAAAAAACTTTAAAAACTTGCTTCCTCAAGATGAACGTCAACTAAAGCAAAGCTATAAAGAAACAACCACATTTGACCAGTGCTCAGATCTCTGAAAAGGCTGGAATTGAGGGAGTCAAGAAGGACAACAGATGTAGAATACTTTGTGATCTGTAAAAATATCTCCTCGGCACCCACCTCTCACTAAAGCAAAGCGTCAAAATCAGTCCAAGAAATACTTGGAAATTAACTTTTATAAAGTAATTTTCACGGACATATCTCGAGTGACATTTAATGAACTTGATGGATGGGCCAAAACTAAAAGAAGGTAACAGGGAGGTGGTAGTGTTATGATATGGGTTGGAAGTGTCGACCAAACCATTACTGAACCATTCAAAGTCAATGAAGCAGTTAAACTGAACAATGATATCTATTGCGATTTCAGGAACAAAATTTTCTTTGCATCGTGCAAGTACCAGTCTTGCATTTTCAAAGTGAAGTGTGTATTTATGCACGACAATACTCCTCGTATATCTCAGCTGACACGTGAATTCTTTTAGCCTAAGAGATTTACAGGAGAGAAGATAATGGATTGGCCACCATCAAGTCCCGATCTGAATCCGATCGAAAATCTATGGTCAATTGTGAAGATGGAATTATATGAAGGTGGCAAATAATATAACAGCAAAACAGATCGATGGGAAGCAATTCAAACTACCCTGACAGAAATTGAATAAAATCAATAGTTACTAGATTACTGGATGTTTTTGAGAACACGGTTGACTATATTAAAATGTAAATGATTCAAAGACTTATCATATGTTTTTATTATTTGTTCTATTACAGGTGTTGATCACAATTTTTGATGGTTTTATTTACTTTCTATTGAAGTAACATCTGATTATTTGGTTTTGCCTAAAACTTCAGACGGCAGTTTTTTTTGGAATACATCAAGTAACTTCAATAAAACATATTACTACCTAAAATTTTAACTCAGGCTTTGTTTTGACATCTGAAATGATTGTTTAAAATTTCACAACTCTTTTTCAAACCAAATTTGAATTATTGAAGTTTATATAATTTGCTTAATAATTTCGAGTATATATATATATATATATATATATATATATATATATATATATATATATATATATATATATATATATATATTATAATAAAAAGAAAGAACAGTAAGATATATAATCCGGTGTTTTTATTGATATTTTTACAAAAGAGTGCTCAATGTAAATTTACAGAGCATAAATATTATAAATTAACTGATTGCATTTAAAACTCAGTAAATCTTAAAATAAGTTATTCCAAAATCCGCTTGAAGATGAAACAGAACTAATGCTTTTAATTTAATTATATAATTAAATTTGAAGTTTTAGCTTCGGTTTTTGAAACATGGTAATTCCTGTATAGCGAAGAAACCATATTCTTAATCAGTTAATATATATATATATATATATATATATATATATGAAGAAATATAGTCAAAGTGTGCTATATTTATGGGATAAAGTGCTCAATATTAGAGATAGAGCGTGTGTAAATATAAACGTGAACATAGAAGTCAACGCTCACAGGCAACAGACTGTTTCAGGCTAGATGCAATCATCGGGCCACTAGCATGAAACCGACTGTTACCTCTAAGTATTGACTTCTTTGTTCACTTTTATATATATATATATATATATATATATATATATATATATATATATATATATATATATATATATCACTGTGTGATTTTAGTTAATATCAAATACAGAAACAGTACTGCTCTCTCTAATTATTTCTGGCAATTGAAAAATACCGGCAACTCCCCTTCAATTATCTGGAGTATTATAGCAAGGTCAAATCCGTATAGTGGTAAAGGAAATAAATTTAACCTGTTTGGTTGAAAAAATTGTTATCTTAATACACTTAAATAACCCGGGATTATTAAACAAGAGGAATGAACTGATGGTTACACGTAGGCATAAAAACAAATATCTACTTATACACGTAGATTCAGATTAATTTTTAATACTTACCACGGTTTTGTTTTTAGTGCATATTACGGTTTATTATATATTATGATTTGATGTTAATAATGACTGTTTAATTTTTTAAATATTACTATTTTAACAAGATTAATAAGCTCTCTTTAATTAAATAATTGATTAGCCACTGTCCTATAATTAAATAAAAATAATTATTGTAAATAAATACAAATATTTTACGTTCAAATGCTAATCCCGATTATTTTAATTGCCAAGTATGTTTTGAGAAATATAATTTTTTTAAAAATTAAAAAAAATAAATAATTTTTTAAACTATAAACCCGCGATATGTAAGACTTAATTGCGCCACATTGTAATATTTATTTTTGAAACTCAATTTACGTTACGTCCATTCCATACTCAGCACCCGAAAACTGGGTTTGGCATGAAACTCCGAGTCATGGGAATGGTGAGAATAATGTGTAACTCTTATATATATATATATATATATATATATATATATATATATATATATATATATATATATAACAAAGACCGTGGAAAATAACGTTTTTTCAGGTAAACAAACTTTGTGATTATAGTTCTCCATATCAAGATTTCTGTTGTAACTCATAGTCGAGATATAAGCTTACATTTATTTTCATAACACACACACACACATATAATATATATGTGTGTGCGTGAGTGTCTGTGTGTGTGTGTTTATAGGTGTGCGCGAGTGTGTGTGTGTGAGCAAAATTTTCGTTCTGATTCCGTTTCTCTCAACAAAACAGGCGCGCAAGTTGTGAACACCCGATGTTAACCATTTTGGCAGTGAAACAAAGCCAGACGGGCGAATGTTTTGACTTCTTCCGACAGGAAATCAGTTCAAAAATCGACAGACGGAGATTCACTACTTCAAATTCCTCAAACATCATTATCCTTGGCTTGGAACTTTGAAAATGGATGTCATTTCCTCTTCTTAAAACATCCATTCGATAATGCGGCGCTTCACACTCTTCTTAGTTCACTCGATATGCGCACCTATATCAAGTTGACATCTGTCATTCTATTTAACAGGCAGCAATCAAAGCTACTGCTTTATACATTCAAACACACGCGCACACGCACATATATATGATAAAATATAATTTTAAGGTATGCTATTTATATATGGGTTAAAGTGCTCAATATCAGGGATAGAGTGTATGTGAATATAAAAGTGGACATTGAAGTTAACACCCAGAGGCGACGGTCCGTTTCTTGCTAAACTCAAACAATTCTTGCGAAACACGTCAGGTGTATGGCCTGAGGATTGCGGTGAACCATGAAACAGGTTGGCATCATGTGTTCACAACTTGCGCGCCATCTTTGTTGGCAGAAACGAAATCAGAACGAAAATTTTGCTCACACGCACACACACACACACACACACACACACACGCACGCACACACACACACACACACACGCACGCACACACACACACACACGCACACACGCACATAAACACACACACAGACACATATATATTATGTGTGTGTGTGTGTGTGTTATGAAAATAAATGTAAGCTTATATCTCGACTATGAGTTACAACAGAAATCTTGATATGGAGAACTGTAATCACAAAGTTTGTTTACCTGAAAAAACGTTATATATATATATATATATATATATATATATATATATATATATATATATATATATGATTAGCAAGCTAATATATATATATATATATATATTATAAATTAACTGATTTAAAATATGCTTTTTTCGCTACACAGTAATAACCATGTTTCAAAAATGGAAGCTAAAAACTTCAAATTTATTTTTGTAATTAAAGACATTAGTTCTATTTCATCTTCAAGCGAATATTGCAATAAGTTATTTTTAAATTTACTTAGTTCTAAAGGCATACGTAAATTCATAACTCATAATTGATACAACAATAGTTAATAAAAATGAACACGCTACCGCCCCTTGTCAGAATGATTGGATTTCTCTGTATCCTTGGTAACAGGAAATTATGAATTTATGTGTGCATTGAAATATACTTGTCGACAACACTAATATAACAGCATCATCCACATGCAAAAAAAGGCTAAAAATAATGGAAGCCTTATTAATATAAACAAACAAACCAACAATTAATAATATTAACTTTGAACATGGACATAATATCTTGACCGTGTTTTGAAACAAAAAAATGAAAACATTTTATAAAACATACATACAACAAACTTTTTAACAGTTAAAATATCCTTGAAAATGGCTAAATGTATTGCCGAAAGCGCACGGATAAAAAGAACATTCGGACAGTTTTATATAATTTATCATCCGAAAAGAAAAAATTATTAGATCGCATGAGAAATTGTATAAAAAACTAAATAAAAGCACTTTTCTGTCGTTTTCAATGAAATTTGCATATATATATATATATATATATATATATATATATATATATATATATATATATATATATATATATATATATGCAAATATTCGGTAGGTAAATACGAGGGTGAGCTGAAAAGTCGCTTCCGGATGCATTTGAAGCTTTCTTTAAACGTTATTATGTTAGTTTATCCGGAAAGAAGCAGTTAATAAGAAGATTTGAAATTAAAGCATGCAGGTTTTCACCGCTCTGACATTCCTCCTTACTAATCAGCCACTGAACTTTTCAGCACCACCTTCGTATGTGACAGTTCTTTCAAACATCTTTCCGATACTATGTCTTTTATTACGATTTATCTTCACTAACGTTTTCTCATTTTAGTTCACTCTTAGCGTCTTAGCGGCATGATCGCCTTGTTTATGGCAACATGATTACGCGACAAACCCAACTTACATACACACACTTTCTCTTCCTCTCGCTTTCTCACTCTCTAAATCTTTCTGATATATACTTCTGGATACTGGTGTTTGTTTGCATCCCTATAACAATACATTAGAATTTCCCTTTCGCTCTGCAGTGCGCCGATAGCTTAGCGGTTGGATCTCCGACTGATACCAAATCGGTAGGCTTTCGATCCCGGCTTGAAGCAATCCGATGTCTATCCACACTGATGAGCTGTGATACAGCGAAACATGTAGACGACAATAATATATAGTCCTATATGAACTATAAGGACATCAAAACACATGCAGTATTTGTGTAAAAGCCAGCTTTACGGCGGCTTATTTAGCCAGTAACATGACATCACAAGAGTTCAGGTGCCAAATTCTGAAAATGCAACTCTCCCAGAAAGATCTGCGGGTTACTTGTGCAGGTTTTGTGACAAGGTTTGAAATTATGTTGTGGGTTCTCAAGCATCACATGATTGTACACAGAGACAGTTTCCAACATAAGTAACAAAGACAAACATTATGTTTGCCACATGTGGAAGAAAAGATTGTAAAAATGAAGTTGGTATTAAGTATCACTTATGGCGGTTATAGAAGAGCGCTAACGCTGGTAAAAATGATGGAAATAATAAAATTCTGAATAAAATACACAAAAATGCTACCAAGTGAAGAGATAGTGTTTTCTGCAAAGATGTGACAATCATAATTTTATTTTGGGAGTTTTTATTTTTTCCTCATGTTTGGACTGTTTAAATTGTATTTTATTTTGCGTTGGATAGAAAAAAAAACGTAAGGATACTGGAAAAAAACTAACTAAAAAATAATTAAATCTTGCCTGTCAACCGCATTTAATAAAAGATGTTTAAAAGAAAGACTGCTATTAAAACCTCTCTGTTAAATTTTAATCCCCCCTTCATCTTTAGACCTTCCTGTCCTTCTCTCGTCTGTTACCCCTCCCTATAGCTTTCTTTTACTCTCTAGCATTCATCCCACACTCTCATACATACACTCTCACGAAATTTTATTTTTTTTATTCCCGGAGTTGTTTTTTTCTGTTTTCTTTTTGAATTTGTAGGTCTGATGAATTGGATCGTATTTACAATTCCAATGTAATAAATTATAACCATGGAATATTGGTGTTTAAGCCTTTTTATTATATCCTTACTCTGTCCTGGACATTGAGTTCTACCTGTATTCTATCCTCTTGGAATTATTTTTATACATATATATGTGTATATATGTATGTATATATATATATATATATATATATATATTTATATATTTTAGATATATGATTGCATATGTATTTGTATATTTACCACTAAAATTATATATATATATATATATAATTGTTTATTTAAAAATTATAACATAAATATGTTATGAAATCACTACAAAAATAGGCATTTTGTTTCAACACCTCCGGTGTCTTATCAAGGGATGATGTTTTAAATAAACAATTATATATGCTCTACTCTGTATTGAGCACTCTTTTAAGAATAGTATTTTTGGGTTATTGGAATTTATTCCGTATACACCAATCCTATATATATATATATAGTAGTCGCCTGACGATTGCACTAGCATGAAACAGACTGTCGCCTCTAAGTGCTGACTTCCATGTTCACTTTTATATATATATATATATATATATATATATATATATATATATATATATATATAATAACTTTTGCTCTACTCTTGGTATGAAGCCTTCTTTTAAATTAATGCTATGAACGTTTGAATTTATGATTTTTTCGTTCTCGTTACATTTGAATATATATACATATATATACATATATATATATATATATATATATATATATATATATATATATATATATATATGTATGTATATATATATATGTGTGTGTGTATATATATATATATAAAGGGAAGAGGTTATAGTTTTTCCAACGAGAGAAAAGTGTGTATAATAAAAAGTAGAGAAAAACCGCAAACATTTTGGTTATAATGTAGATTTAAAAAAAAAATATTATGCTTTATTTTCCATATATGTGTGTGTGTGTGTGTGAGTGTGTGTGCGTGTGTGTGCGTGTGTGTAACAATTCAGATATAAATAAAATCTATCCGTATATGAAATACTATTGTACTAATCTGTACTTTTTTATAATAATGTTCACCCTGTTCAAGGCCCAAGAGCCACTCGAGATAGATGCTTACAATACAAGAGGTATAGTTTATGAGGATATCTGGGAGATATATTGGTTAACCTTAGATTTAAACAGGTTAAGATTATTATGATTGTGGAAGCAATCTCTTGGGAGTCGGTTCCACAAAGCAGTCGTTCGTGGGAAGAAGTTATTCAAGTTGAACTTACATCTCACCAAGGGAATACGAAAGGAATCAGCGTGTTCAGCCACAATGGGCGTTGCGTGGCGGGTCCTAGCCGTGGCGGGTCCTAGCCGTGGCGGGTCCTAGCCGAGGCGGGTCCTAGCCGTGGCGGGTCCTAGCCGTGGAACTAAGAAATGGCGTTCAGCTGAACACTTTGCATGGAAATAATAGAGTAGCGAGCGCTTTGTCACGTTTCGTTTGAGAGAAAGAGGTCGTAGTGTGAGAAATGATCCATCACCCACAAGGATGAAGAGATGCTTTTAGATTCTGTTGAGACTGGGAAGGGAAAACTAAGTCACTCCTGCAGCAGTATACAATATTCGCTCAGAATTGACCATTGTAAGTGCAAAGGTTAGCAAAAGGAGTCAGGTACTTACTAGAACGGTACCGACCATTTTTTTCAGTCTCTTTAATAATGAGTCGTATGTACGAGTTCCATTTGAGGTCTGGTTAGAATTTAAGTCCCAGTAGGTACTCAAGTCTCTCCATTTGAGGAAACCCGGGATAAGTTAAAATTCAGTAATGACATAATTAGTAAAATAGAAGATAACTTACTTAGACGGAATGTTCTTTAGAATGCAACTATTGAACCTTGCCAAAATGTTAACTTAAACCATGCATTTTTCTAAATATCGCCTTTTTTTTTCAGGAAATATCCGTTTCCTAGACCAACATACATGACTCTGATTTTTTTTATATTAAAAGAACCCGATTGATTCACGATCTTATATTATTTAATATGAATAAATACATAAATAATTTATCAAATATACAGGGTGTCCATAAAGTTCATGTGCACTTTAAAAAATTTATAACTTTATTTGTATTTGCGATAGAAATAATTTGTAAAAAGGATTAGAAAGAAGTAAATCTATATTTTTTAAGGTTTAATGAAATTTTATTTAAGGTTCCACATGTCCTCCATCATTAGCAATACAAAGGGTAATACGATTTTGCAGTTCACGGAAAACATTTGCCAACTGATTTACAGTAATGCCTGAAATCACATTAGTTATTTTAGCTAAAACTTAAAACTAGGTACATTAAACTTTATAACATTTTTATAGATTTTTTCTATCGCAAATACAAATAAAGTTATAAATTTTTTTCAAGGGCACACGAACTTTATGGACGCCCTGTATATTCATCATTACATTAAAATATAAATGAAGAAATATAAACTAATAAGGAAATAAAAATTCAACAACAGTAACAAGATTTACTAAATTTTGTTTATTAGAAGTTAAATTGCATCACTTAGTGTCTTCCATAGATTATCTTTAAATACAGTTAGCTTTAAAAATATTATATATATATATATATATATATATATATATATATATATATATATATATATATATATATAGCTGGCCACGCGTATTCGAGGATACCCGTCTACTATAATCTAACGGCTATCCAATCCCTATTGAAGAGACTTGCTCAGGTGCATTTGTGTTTATTCAACACCCACAGAGCCCACCTGTGGTTTATACTGCAACTATGCTGAGCAGACCTTAGTTACAGTTTCTGGGAAAGAGCGTATTATCTAGCGTGATCAACAATTTGAGGAAGGCCAGCACACTCAAACCCTCGATCACGATGACGTGTGACTTCGTGCTAGCAGAGCTATCGACAGTCCCCCAAGTGATGCGTCTACCTATACTCTACTTAATATATATATATATATATTTTAATATCGGTTTTGTAGTGCGTATTCAATTTATGTAACGTAAATCATTCAAACGAAAAACAAATACTGAAGCTAGTTATATATATATATATATATATATATATATATATATATATATATATATATATATATATATATATATGTATGTATGTATGTATGTATGTATTGATGCATGTTTCATTAAATATTTTATGTAGATTCTTTTCATATCGTCTGATAAGCTCAATAGCATTATCATTGAAAGACGAAAAGGAAATCACCATATTGATACATGTTTTAATCCTATCTAAGCTTTCGGCTTAATTAAGCCATTATCAAAGATGACAATTACATTACAATATGTTAAACAATACAATACACGGACAAAACAATAATGATAGTCTGTTTTTGTTTACATGGAAGATTTCCAAGCAACGACAAACTCGTGCATATGCGACGCTGGAAGCGAAAATCGCACCGCAGTTCATGACGTCACACATGACCACGTGAGAGTGACAACGAGAAGCATCAAGTATTGTTTATAATTAGTATGCATTTGATTGCATTATAAAAGATTAATATGTTTGGGTTTAGTTGAAGAAATATTATATTCTATTTGTTTAATATAAAGATCTTTGATGGAGCGTCTTATTTGTTCATCAACAATGTAATTAGGAAGTTATTATGTTTTTTAATTCACTTTAGAATATCGGTTTTGTCTATGAATTAATTTTTGCCCCGTTTATTAAGTTTTTTTTTATAATTGCTGCTTTATAGTATTTTGGACATTCACTCTTATAATTAAGGGTTCAGGAATTTATGCTGGTAGGATTTTTATACGTGTGTGTATGTTCTTTAAATTCCGACCGAATTCACTTTCGCCCAAATACACTTCAGAAAGTTCACAATATTTCATTCTTCTTCCCCCTATCTATGAGTTAAATAGTAGGTCAGAATCTCTAGCCTTGATTAATTATAGCGGGGGAAACGCCGATTTTAAAACTAGCTGGACGTGGTCTAAATCATTAACCTTATGACAGATATACATGCTACGGAAACAATAGCAGTAACACGTAGCCTAACGAGTAACTCTAGACACCAAAAGCGTGGACAAGAGGGACCGACGGAGTGTATTTTTGGAGAGAAATATTGTTTAAATATTTCTTTAAAGACCATGGAATGTTTTATTAATTAATATTTCTTGCTTTCTTGTAAGTATTTCGATTGGCGTTTCGAAAGGCAAGAGAGAAATAAATTTGGATGTGAAGGAAAGACAAGAAAGGGAGAAGCTTGGAAAATGGATGAGAAGTAAAATAAAACGTAAAATGTATCAAAGAAACATTTGAAAGTCAAAAATAAAACAGTGGAACTGAAAAAAAGGACGAAAAAATAACGATGAGAAAGGAAAAAGAAAAGATTTCAGCCATTATAAATTTTTGATCATCCACCAGTCGCAAGTCGGCTTTGATAGACATCAACGGAAATATTCGTAACTTCTCCACAGCCAACCCGACCCACCACCATCAACATCGGCCAACCGACAAAATCGGATGGTAACTAAGAAGACTGAAGCTGATTCTGTTGCAGGAGGTGGCGGGGACGGTGGGTTCCACATGCGGGAGGTTTAGAAGCCGAAATGGCCCTGTCGTCTTCTCTATTCGTCTCCGCCATATTTCTATGTATTCCATGGCATCCGTTTGTTTGTCAGTTGGTGCCGCCATGATGAAGAAATAGGATAGCGACTAATGGCGGAGACTGACTATTTGTAAAATTAACGAAAAAAGTACGATAAATTGTATAAAGTATACAAAAGAACAAGGGAAAATATCTGAATGAAACATAAAACATTATATAACGGAGTAAAATTTGGGTACATATATATATATATCTACCCAAGTATAGAGAGGATTTTAAAGAAAGTCGCAAAGAAAGAAAGAAACAAAGCAAAAACGAACAAGAATGAAAGAAACAAAGAAACAAGAAAGAAACAAATAAACGAACAAGTAAGAAAGAAACAAAGGAAGAAATAAAGAAAGAAACAAAGAAACAAGAAAGAAACAAAGAAACAAGAAAGAAACAAAGAAAAAAAGAAAGAAAGAGAGAAACAAGAAAGAAACTAACAAGAAAGATACAAAGAAAGAAACAAACAAGAAAGAAAGAAACAAACAAACAAGAAACAAAGAAAGAAACAAAGAAAGAAACTAACAAGAAAGATACAAAGAAGCAAACAAACAAGAAAGAAAGAAACAAAGAAACAAAGAAACAAAGAAACAAGAAAGAAACAAACAAGAAAAATACGAAGAAACAAAAAGAAAGAAACAAACAAACAAGAAACAAACAAGAAAGATGCAAAGAAACAAAGAAAAAAGAAAGAAACAAGAAAGAAACAAATAAGAAACAAACAAGAAACAAAGAAAGAAACGATAAAGAAAGAAACTAACAAGAAAGATACAAAGAAACAAGAAAGAAACAAACAAACAAAGAAACAAACAAAGAAACAAAGAAACAAGAAAGAAACAAATAAGAAACAAACAAGAAAGATACAAAGAAACAAACAAACAAGAAAGAAACAAACAAAGAAACAAAGAAACAAGAAAGAAACAAATAAGAAACAAACAAGAAAGATACGAAGAAACAAAGAAACAAGAAACAAACAAACGAACAAACAAAGAAACAAAGAAACAAGAAAGAAACAAATAAGAAACAAACAAGAAAGATACGAAGAAACGAACAAACAAGAAACAAACAAACAAACAAACAAATGAGAAAGAAACAAAAGAAAGAAGTACAGATGGAAAGGACTTTGGTAATATTTGAAGGTAATTAAGTCCATCAAAAGAGAATTTTAGAAAATGGAGGAATCTCGAAAAACAGAAGCCGAGATTTATAAGAAAGCGAGAAGATGGATGTGAAAAAAAGGGAAAAAAATGAACCAAGAAAGAGAGAAGGTGAGGTAGATTAGAAAGAGAGAAGGTGAGGTAGATAAGAAAGAGAGAAGGCGAGATAGATAAGAAAGAGAGACGTAATGAAGATAGATGTGAAGGGAAGATAAGCAGAAAGCGACAAGAAGCGAATAAATCTGGTCGTGAAGCAGGTCATCATCGTCTATTTATTTGCGGGTAGTTTTAGGGATTATCACGATGGAGAATGGAAACCATGAACCCTGTTCAAATTCCGGCTTTATACAAAGGCCTTTGAGAAAAATATAGATCCATCACCTCTACCCCTATCTTTCGGTTAAATAAGAGGTTAGACTTGGTTCTCCAGTCTTTACTGGCAACCAACCTAAGAGAAGGAAAACTTTGACTTCCCATGCCTGGGGAAAACAACAGGAAACCAATCTACTATCTCTACCAAGGAAAAATGTTATCGTTCTTCATGTCAGTGCAGGCCGCATCTTTTTCTATGGGCCGGACACTTCAGGTGATCATGGCTCTCCACGACTTCTCGTCCCTTGTAACTCTTAGCGATGTTTGACATTTTGCTATTAAAACCTGTTTCGCTAGTTACCTCGTGTTGGTGTTATGATTTGTAAGCTTACCTCGCTATAACATTTACAACTGAGTAGTGAGTTCGATTCTGACTGGGTTCCCCATAATTTCGACCTTGTGCCATATCTAAGCAGCCTTCTATAATCCCAGTCGACCCTGACGATCTGCCTAAGTGAAACCTTGGTAGGTTTGTCTGGCTCATTAGGTTTGACTAGGTCTGCTCTACGTTTGTATCGAGCTCTTTAGTTAGTTGTTTACTCGTATCGGGGTTTTTTCTTTGGGCCTTGAACCTGTATCTGTGCGATTATTTTCGACAGACTTTCATGTTCCTGGCTCTTTATATATATATGCAATAGATTGTCTTCTAAATTATTCATAAAGGAAAATAACACTGACATTTCATTTTAACAGGTATATTTACCAAAATTACACAAAAATATCTTGAAATATTAAATAGTAAATTTATTCAATAAAATCGCCATTGGCTTCAATCATGGCCTCCAGACGATTCGGGAATCTCCTGCAACTCTTCTGGACGGTCTCCTTGTTTAATTTGGTGAACGTTGCCATAATCCTTAACTTCAGTTCATTTTTTTTGTTACAACGTACTTGATGAAGGCCTTCGTTTTGAGTCTGAAGCCCTGTGGCAAGATGAATGGAGGCATAACTTCGCCATCACGAATGATCACTCAAAACACCATGATGTTCACTGAATATATGATCCCAACTCTCTCCGAATCTTCTGCACTGTCCTCAGATTGATATACAAACATTCTGAAGTGTTTGTATTGGAGATTTCGGTGCGAATGCCAAGAGGTACAGTATGCCATTTCCGAATTTCTGTCTGAGTGAATTGCATCATGGTGCTCTTTTTCTCAAAATGTAATTGATAGGGATTATTGGAAAGAGGACTTTTCGATCCATATGAGATCTCAATGTATAATACAGAGCAAATTATAAGAATAATTAGGAAAGACTTTTAAAAATACATAGTCACTAGTAAATTTATTTCCATAAATATGCTTATATTCTTCGAAATAAATTTATTACTGAGTATGGATTTTTTTTCTCCTAATATATATATATATATATATATATATATATATATATATATATAATATAAAAGTTAACATAGAAGTCAACACTTAGAGGCGACAGTCTGTTTCATGCTAGATGCAATCGTCAGCCGTATATATATATATATATATATATATATATATATATATATATATATATATATATATATGTGTGTGTGTGTGTGTGTGTGTGTGTGTGTGTGTGTGTGGTAAAAGCGAGTAAGAGAGAGAAAAAATAACAGGGAAGCAAAAGAAAACTACGAACACCAAATACAAACTCATACACACACTAGCATACACGAGTTTGTATTTAAGCTTGAGAGTTTTCCATTTCCCCACTCTTTCTCTCTCTATTTTCCTCTCTTTCTATCTATCTATCTATCTATCTATCTATCTATCTATCTATCTATCTATCTATCTCAATCTGTTCACATCTATCTATCTATCTATACCAGTCTGTTCACAATCTATCTATCTATCTATCACAGTCTGTTCACAGTCTATCTATCTATCTATCTATCTATCTATCTATCTATCTATTTATCTATCCCAGTCTGTTCACAGTCTATCTATCTATCTATCTATCTATCTATCTATCTATCTATCTATCTATCTATCCCAGTCTGTTAATATCTATCTATCTATCTATCTATCTATCGGTAAGAAAAATGAGAAAGAGGCGGAGTCAGAGAAGGGGACAGAGATAGCTATACGTAGATGAAAAACAATGTTTACTCATATTCGTGTGTACATATTTAATATTAGTATTAATATGTATATACATGTTTTAAGCAAATATCTGTATGTATGGAGACACACAGTTTCCATACATATATATATATATATATATATATATATATATATATATATATATATATGCTGGCATGTGGGTATATTAAATAGACAGAAACTGAAGCAAATCTAACATCAAAGAAGAGTCTTGAAAATGTTGGAAATCCAAAACGGCGAATAGAGCGGCAACCTGATATGTGTCCTTCATTGACAAACCTGTTTCTCGTGGAGTGGAGATGTTATCGGACTACAGTGGCGATTTCTCTAATCTCCTTCCCCTCTTCCCAGAACAAATATACATACATATATACATACATACACACATATATATATATATATATATATATATATATATATATATATATATATATATATATATATATATATATATATATATATATATATATATGCCTCCTTCAGGCGTTCCATGTGTTATTCATGCTTGTCACCCGGTGTGAAGTAGCGGCAGTAATGATAACGCTAGGAACAAACCTAAATTGTTTCTTTTTGCTCAAATCCACTGTGGACTACCCCATCCATATATCCGGCCGCGCTGGCTATGAATAGGGAAGCCATTAAAAAGTAAAGAAAGAAAAAAGGATTTCTTCCAGAAATGGTGATAAATTATGCAGGCGTTTCCAACCTTTTTTCATCAAAATGTCTTCTGTCTATTATTCCCTACCTTCAATATCCAATCAAAATGAATTCCATAAATGTCTATCACCTTAAATCTCCTTCCGACTAAACTGTGTATCCAATCACAAAAAGAATGATTCCTGTTTGCTATAAATGAATTCTTCGATTAATATTTCCATATTTCAATATCTTGCATGTGCTGGGTAACCAGTATTATTGTACGGAGAAAGGTAAGTGATGATTTGAAAGCGAAAGTTGTCTTTCTTCTTCACTATTTTCTGCGATTGAGAAGAAGTGACATATTAAAAAATCCATTAGAGTTTCCTATAGCAGTTCTGATTTTTTTACAATTTATTTTCCTCTTTACAAAGCTCAAGGGCCACTCAAGGTAGATGGTTACAGTTTAAGGGACACATTTTATGAGAATCTGTGAGGAAGATAATATTTAATCATAGAATTGAACAGATTGTAGTAATCCGGAGAGTATCCTTGTGGGAATCGGTTCCACAAATCAACGGTTGGTAGGAAGGAGCTGTTCGTATGGAACTAGCATCTCACCAATGGAATACGTAGGGAATGAAGGTGGTTCGCTGAAATGGGCGTGGTATGAGCCATGAAGTTTAGTAGTAGTGGAACTAAGGCATGTAGATTTTCTGAACACATGCCATGGAAGTAGCTATAGAGTGGCGAGAGGCTTGCGATATTTAGTCTGTGGGAAAGGGATTATAGGGTGGAAAATAATTCATCACCCACAAGGACGCGGAGAAGGTGTTAGAATATATCAAGATTGGAAAGTGAGGTTTGGGTAGTTCTCCATTTTCAACATGATTTGGCTCTTGTAAGAGGTTATACCAGGAGGAGTCAGATACTTACTGGAGCGGTACAAGGAACCGATCATTTTTCCAGCATCTTTCAGTTTGGGCTGAGTTTAAATAGGCGCTCAAGACACGGGGCCTTCGCGAATGAAAAGCCGTTATAATATTTGCTCATATGAGACGAAATCAGCATATAAAAGAATTTTGTTCTCCTTTTCTGTGCGTCAGTCAAATGTGCCAATTGATGACTGTAACATTTCACATATATATATATATATATATATATATATATATATATATATAAGTGAACATAGAAGTCAACACTTAGAGGCGGCAGTCTGTTTCATGCTAGATACAATTGTCAGGCCTTTAACTGTCGCCTCTCAGTGTTGACTTCTATGTTCACTTTTATATTTACATACTCTCTATCTCTGATATTGAGCACTTTATCCCATAAATATAGTGCACCTTAAAACTCTATTCCTTTATATATATATATATATATATATATATATATATATATATGATTAAAAATCGGAGACTTCAGAAAGCCATGGTAATATTTTATTTTGTGAGACCGATAAAATTCGATTTCGTTTTGCGGTTTCAAAATAATTTTATCGGTCTCGCAAAATAAAATATTACCATGGTTTTCTGAAGACTTAATTTGTTAATTAATTATTACTTGCTCTGTTTACTACATTGAGCTCTCAAGATTTATATCCTCCCTGGAATTATCCATACAGAATACCAATTAACTTTATCATATTATATATATATATATATATATATATATATATATATATATATATATATATATATATATATATATGTATGTGTGTGTGTGTGTGTGTGTGTGTGTGTGTGTGTTATTTTGTAATTTATTTAGTTTAAATGCTATTTTTGAAGGATACTCATATTCGATTAGAAGCTCTAATTTTTTAAATTAAACAATATTTTATTTATCCAACTACATCGACCGACCTGAATAATCAACAACTCAGAGAAATATGAGTTTCATAGGTGGCAACTGGTTTCCGGGAATATTCGTCTTCTAGGGCGGCAGGATTATTTGTGTTCGTTCAATAATAATATAGCCCACGTGCGTTTTATGTTGCCACTATGATAAGCAGGCTTTAGTTAAAGATTCTGCCCCAGAGGGTTTAATCTAGTTTTATCAGCAATAAAAATCCTTCAGAATGGCTAGATAATAAATGAAAGCATTGTTTTTTATCCGTTCGTTCTCCGTGTCGACATTATGATATAAATTTGGCTATATGATCCCAACAGAGTTATAAATTATTGACAATTAGAAAAACAGTGAAACAGCGAAATGCATCGTCGGATGTTTTTTCGAAATATTATATTTTCATGAACGTTTTTCCATTTATCAATAATAACATAATAATTTATAACATATATGTAGTTGCATAATACATTTTAGATGCCTCGAGGGTGGTCTTCATTCTTGCACTGTCCTCATAACCGATTTCAGGTTTTGCATCATATCGGCTCAAACAGCAACTCCGACCTGGCTCCGGACGAGTGAGGCCGCCTCCTTGAAAGCGTCGCACTACGTACATCGATATTGTAAAAAGAAAAAAAAATCATATCCACCGACATAATCAAGAGTCCGTCCATTTTTATTGAAATACGTCCGTCAGCCAATGAAAAAAAAGTCTTTTCACGCTCCCCTGTTATATAGTGATTTTCCAAGGGTAGCTAAGATGTGGCACAAGGTATATATGTGGCACAAATATATATATATATATATATATATATGTGTGTGTGTGTGTGTGTGTGTGTGTGTGTGTGTATCCAATGATAAGAGACAGCTTTAAGGGTCCATTGGTTATAATTTATTTCGCCATGCACACTTCCAAGGGTGAAAAAAAACATTGCTCGGATTTTGAATTCGTCCCAGTTCAGATCACTAGAAAACGTTAAACTGAGAAGGCGCAAAGTGTTACTCTCCTGAAGGTTAACTCTCCACAGATTTTGAAGTCGTTCCAATTCTGATCATTTCAGAACAGTGAAAAACGTTAAACTGTGAAGGCGCACAGTGTTACTATCCGAGAAAATAACTCTCCTGGAGGATAGCTCTCCTGGAGAAGAGCTCTCCTGGAAGATAGCTCTCCTGGAAGATAGCTCTCCTGGAGGATAACTCTCCTGGAGGATAGCTCTCCTGGAGGATAACTCACCTCGGATTTCCAATCCCTTCCAGTTCAGATAAATTCAGATTCAATGGAAAACATTAAACTTATAAGGCGCAAGGTGATATTCATCTGGAGGTTAACTCTCCACAGATTTTGAACCTGTTTCAATTCAGATCAGTAGAATACGTTAAACGGGGAAGGCGCAAAGTGTTATTTTTCTGAAGTTTAACCCTTCTATAATTGTGAATTCATTCCTATTCAAATCAATCCAGAACATTGGCAAACGTGACACACTGAAGGCGCAAAGTAAGACTCTTCTTGAGGTTAACTATCGTCTAATTTTGAATTCGATCCAATTCAGATCAGTGAAAAACTTTATACTGAGAAGGCACAAAGTGTTATTTTTTTTAGATACCAACCTCCAATGTACCTTTTATACATACCTGAGGTACCTTAAAAAAACTATATTTCAGTATATTGTAGTTCAGTAAATGTAAGATAGATTCTGGAGAGAAAAATTGTCTAGCCCGACATATTGAATCAACGTTCTTCGCTGCAGATTTAGCAATCGATTCCATATAATCTTTCCATTTTAGATCAGTTGAAAAACTCTCCTAGATGTTAAGAATTACCATAAAATATTTATAGAAAAGGCACAGAGACGTTACGTTACAGGGTGGGAAAGTAACTGAAGCCGAGATGCTAGGTCTGGACCAATAACACTGCAGATTATTCTTCAGATTTTATTAACAATCTCTTAGCATACCGGGTGTAACAGCGACATTGTACAAATCGTGTAAAAGCAACATTGCCCATTTGTTAGATTAAGCTTGGAATCGTTGTATTTTAGATATGATTAACGATATCTTACTGGAATTCTCCGAGATTTTTACAACACTATCGAACTCAACTTTGAGCAATAAAAATGTATAATTGTTCCGCAAGCTTAACAGAAGATTGTGAAGAAATCATAAACGAAAAATATTAATTAATCATAGCTAAGGATCGGAAGCTCATGAAGGATTGAAATAAAGTTCATATATATATATATATATATATATATATATATATATATATATTCCAGGAACATTTTCCAACTTATTCATGATGACCTTTGTCCTCTCTAACCTTCTAACTTTCTCTTCTGGAGTAACATGGTGCCTCACAGGTTACATGTACAATTTCATTTTCAAGTCTTTTTCACTGCTCTTTGGACGGTCATAGCTGAAACACCACTTTAACGGATTAAACGTCTTATGGATTGAGTTGGATCTTTTCTAATTGATCGCTTTAGCGCTAAATTGAAATGATGATTTTTTTCCTGTTGTGACCTCTTTATGCAGTTTCCCTTTCTACTGTTAACCTCTTTTTAAAACTTATTCACCTTTCTCTTGATGGTTCTTGAATGGACTTTGAAGATTAAAGCCAGAGTATGAATGTTGGTACTATTACTGAGGGCTTGAAGGATCTTTTTCCTCTCACCATTGCTGAGTTAGGAAGACATAGTGGGGCTGACACAAAACAAATTTTGACTTGATCTCTTTCTAGTTGAATAAATGAAAGGGTTTGTTAGCGATTCTTACGACAAATGGTGTCAAGATGGCTAAACATCTTATCTGAAAACCTGAAATAAACTCAATTAGTTTAGTGTTTTCTTTTTTTTTTAGATATTAAACATTTTGTGGAATGGACAATTATCGCATGCTATTACACGATTTGGTCAATTTTGCTGTTACATCTGATATAACAAGTGCAACATTGCAGATGGGGTAGCAACAATCAAAGAAAGGACGAATGGTAGACTTATAAATACAGGCGCTGGACAAAATAATTGAAACACTTGTTAAATTCAAAGAAAATTTATTTAATATGGAGTTGGTCCTCCTTTAGCCTCACATACAGCTTTAATACGTCTAGGAATGAAATCATACAGGTTCCTGACTTCATCCAGAGGAATTTTCAGCGATTCTTCCATTAATACCTGCTCCAGCTCTTTAAGAAACGACGGTGGAGGAAAGCGGCTCCTAACTTGTTGCTCAAAAATGCACCACAAATGTTCAATAATATTGATTTCTGGAGATTGGGGAGGCCACTCCATGTGTTCTAGCTCACTTTCATGCTCTTCATACCAATTCTTAATCACTCGAGCGGTATGTATTGGAGCATTATCGTCTTGGAAGATGCAGTCACCATCAGGGGATAAAGTCTGGGCCATTGGATGAACATGATCTCCCAAAATGTTCAGGTAATCTTTGCTGTTGATTCTACCACGCAGTGCAACTATTGGACCGAGACATTTCCATGATATGGCGGCCCAAACTATCACTGATCCACCTCCATGCTTCACTGTTGGAAGAAGGCAGTCAGGGTTGTAAGCTTCTTCGGGCTGCCTCCACACATAAACTCGCCCTCAAGTTGGGAAAAGAGAAAAACTGGACTCGTCTGAGAATATGACTTGCTTCCATTGGTCTGCAGACCAGGCATTGTGATCTCTGCACCACTTCAACCTCTTCTGAATGTTGCGAGTGGAGAGAAAAGGTTTCCTTACGGCGACTCTTCCATGATATCCAGCCTTATGGAGCTCACGGCGAACAGTTTTAGTAGAAACTGGACTATTCAGATCATTATTCAACTCAGCAGTCACTTTGGCTGCAATAGTCTGATGATTTTTTGCCCCATTGCGTTTCAATGCACATCGGTCCCTGTCATTATAAGTAAGTTTGCAAGTCCGGCCCGAATTGCCACAGTTACTTCAGGTTTTACCCTGTTTCTCGCGTCATAGTTCTTGATATGGTAGCTCATGAAAAACCAAACACTTCAGCAACCTTAGTGTTCGAGGCTCCTGCCATGAGAGCTCCAACAATTTGCCCATTTTCGAACTCGGAGATGTCACGCATTTAGCTTAAATTTTACTAAATTCTAAAAATAAATAAGACAAAGAGAGTAAATTAGATAAATAAACGTATTTACATTAGATATAACCTGCAATTACAAAATTTTAGTTAAAGTTCTTGATATAATAGGTCTTTGAAATATAGGAGTGGAATTTGCACCTGTTCCAATTATTTTGTCCAACCCCTGCATATTGACACAATGAACGAAATTTCCTAGCTGCAAACTTATCAGTTGATTCAATATATTCTGCCCACTTTATATCAGTGGCAAATGTTAGTCTGAGAAGGCACAACGAGTCACTCCGTTGGAGGTTAGCATCAGCCATGCTGATGGAAGGTAAAAAGGGTTCTCTGAGAGAATTAAAAGACTGCAGTTTCGTTTTGGGGGAATTTTAATTAACAAGCCACTTCTTGCTCCAATTAATAATCAATTTATGTACGTATCGATATCAGTTGCCAATCTGACTATATAAATACCTGAAATAACTTTAAAATTATATTTCACCATATTACAGTTCAGTTAATATTAATAATAAGAATATATGTTCGCCTATCGCCCAGTTCACACTCCTCTCCAGTATTTGCGCAGCAGTAGAGTTTTATTCATTGTTTATTGGGTTTTCGGTTCCTTTTAAAGTCTCCTCATTCTTTTTCACTCCCCTTGCGTCTTAGTGGCATTATCACCTTGCTTAGTGTGAAATGATTTTTAAAAAATCACCAGTCAAGAACAGAACAATATGACATTATTAAAATATAAAAAATTACAAACGATTTATGTATCACAAATCAGATATTCTATTATTATGTATATTATATAATGAAAGATGTTGAAAAAGGTTGCTGTTAAAATATATATTATATATATATATGTGTGTGTGTGTGTGTGTCTGTGTGTGTGTGTCTGTGTCTGTGTGTCTGTGTGTGTCTGTGTGTGTGCGTATATATATATATGTAGAGAGAGTGAGTGATGTGTAGTAGATAATTTAATTTTCTTCTCTTTATCCGTTCATTATTGCTATTAGATACTTAAGAAAGAAATAGTCTAATCTGGTGGTCGATGAGATAGAAAAATCATTGTTAACTAGCGTTTGTTTGAAATTATTGAGTTCTTTCCGGAAAAATGAAAAAATTAAAACCGTAAGTCCTATGCTAATGTTTTCTTCTTCCCTACTTCTCGTTTTTGAACTTTCTTCCGTTTTTCTAGATTCCTGTCAACTACGAACTTCAAAAATGCTAATGGAACGTCATCATCTTTTGAAGTTTGTTCTTTTATTGTCCTCTCTCCTTAGTAATGGGGATTTCACTCGCAGTAACTCGTTATGTCTTAGTGGCTTCATTCCCTTGCTTTGAGTGCGTCATAAAATGGAGGCATCAACGCTAACTCGAGTCCAAATTTGAATTGGTGAGAAATGGCGAGAACCTAGAACTTTCTCCGCATTACAATCATGAGTTTTTTCGTGTGGATAAAAGAAAAATGTGTTCTCTATTTAACGAAATCCGCTACTTTGCAAATGTAATGCATTGCTCTTTTAAACAGAGCTAAACAGAAAAAACGTATCGGCCTCAGTATGCTTTCATTAGCCTTAATCCGCGCCCAAGTCGTTTGATTTATAAGTGAACCATTCAAATCTTAAGTTAAATATTTTTAGCTGACTACAGAAAACATTTTTGTGTCGACTAAAGCAAACAGATTTAAATTATCTATATTTTTTCAAATAGTCATCCAATCTTTCAAACGGCTATAAATTTCTCTCGATGACACACACACAAAACACACACACACACACATATACAGACACACACAAATATATATATATATATATATATATATATATATATATATATATATATATATATATATATATATATATGTAGTTAAATTCCCAGATCAACTCTGTGGACAAGACATATTGGTATAAAATGACAATTGGAAAAAATCTTAGATTTTGCCGACGCGTTTCGTCGAAACTTTAAATCCAAATTTAAAAACATAGACGCTTCAGAAAAAAAGGCTTGGACAGAAGCGTCTATGTTTTTAAATTTGGATTTTAATGTAACTATAACAACAGAGATATTTCGATTTCATGTTTGCCTTGAAAAAGTCGGAAGACGAAACGCGTCGGCAAAATCTAAGATTTTTCCAATTGTCATTTTATACATATATATATATATATGTATATATATATATATTGATGCATGTTTCATTAAATAATATAGACAAGTTTTGTCGATTTATTTTAAGTAAATTCCTTTCATATTGTCTGATAAGCTTAATAACATTATCATTGATAGACGAAAGAACATCACCATATTGATACATATTTTTTAATCCTATCTAAGTTTTCGGCTTATATAAGCCATTATTAAACATGACAATTACATTTCAATATATTAAACAATACACGGACAAAAAAATAATGATAGTCTGTTTTTGTTGCATGAATATATATATATATATATATATATATATATATATATATATATATATATATGTTTTTAAGACATTTTTATGTTTATACATTCTTTTTATAGATAAAATATATTTATATATTAAACAACATTTACCGGCCTCAATGTCCGAAAAATTTTCATAGAAAATTTTCGTTCTCCGAAATGTCTAAAAATAATTGTCGGACTTTGTCCATTTCATAATGTGTGACATCATTTGTTTACATTTGATACGCCATGAGCAGATAGGAATGTACGTGAGAGATTCATGGAAGATTGAAGTTTATAAGCAGCAAATTCGACCTTGCCAACCGAATGCTCCTCTGTGGCCGAAATGGTTAAGGCACGTCAGGCTATATGATGGTTCCGTATAGGATACAGGCTCGATTCCTGTCGGAGGACGAAAATTTTCTTTGAAAATTTCTCGGACATTCAGGACGGTAAATGTTGTTTAATACTGTTTATTATAAAACAGAGCATTTACTTAAATATTTGTATCTATATAAAGAATGTATAAACATAAGAATGTCTTAAAATAATTGTCGGACTTTGTCCATTTCATAATATATATATATATGTATGTATATATATTGGTTCTATGTAATTTAGACAGGTTTTAATGCAGGTGCCATGTTATTGTTGATGATAAGATTAGTTTTAACTTTTCCCCTTTTCTCTTAAAGAATTCAATAATGTGAAACAGACACAAGTTAACAATGGTTTTCCTAACTACCTCATCGACCACCAGATTAGATAATGTCTTTCTTAAGTATCTAATAGCAATACTGAACATACATATAAGAACAAGAAAATAAAAACTATATTTTTATTATATATGTACATATATATACATATATATATATGTGTATGTGTGTGTGTGTGTGTGTACGTGTGTGTTTATGTCTCCATGTGTCCATTTTTATTTCAGTCTGATATGCAAGCATAATGACCGATAAAGGATAGAGGTCACAAAAGTAGCACACATAGGCGCCGAAAGTTCACTTGAAACTTACTTGACCCTTTGTCATCACGATTTCCCTTGAACGAATTCATAGAAGTAGTAATGCCTGGAAGCGGGAAGAGATTTAAAAGCGAGTAAAGAGATTTAAGAGTGTTGATTTCCTGTGATGTCACCGTTCCTCACCATCTATTCGCTTTCCGCCTCATCCCAACCGCGTGTAGAATCATCAGATAAGAAGCAAAAATATAAACTCCAGACATAACGAAAAAAATTCCTAACCTTCATCACCTGCTCAAACTTTTACAAAACTAGCAGAATACCCGTAAAAAATGACGCTGCTATACATGAATACAACGGCACGTCTTTCTTATATTCAGTGCGCTCTGTTTAGGATTAAAGTCGCAACACCTCGGCCACCAATTTTTTCTGGCCGTGTGCCAAAAAAAATAACAAAACCGGAAGTAAATATTCGAATCAAATTATAGTATATTATTTCCTCCGCTCCTGATTAGTTGGCTTTGGGGTCGCGTTTACATGTTCGGGGCAGTTCAGGACTTAGCAATGATGGAAACTTTGTCCCTGAGATTCTAAACCTGCAGCAGTACCTTCCCAATTGCAACATATCGTTAAAGTATGCTGGTACCTTTCGTATTTGTCCCTTTTTAACTAGATTTCACCCACATGGCTCAAGAAACACTCAAGGTAGAAGGTTGCTAAATGAGGTATGTACAGGAATATAAGATTATGACGAAAAAGTGGATATATAACGATTGACCTTTGACTTAGAGAGGTTAAGACTGTAGCGTTGAGGGAAGCACCCACGCGAGAGTCTGTTCCACGAAGTTCTTCGGCAAAATCAGTAGAATTTCTTCCTCACAATTGGAATACAGAGGGAATGAAGGGGATTCAATTCTGTTAAAGTATCGGGGTTTCTTCCTAGCCATGAAACTCTGAACTAAAAGGTGGAACTAAAAAAAACTTGCAGTCGGGTTCTTTACGCAAATATCCTTCGGAAATATGTGAATCCAACTCCACTCCTGCTATGGGTTAAATAGTAGGCGTTGTATCTGGCAAGATTATAGTAATTCTCAAAATATGCTTAGTGCAATATTCATTGTAAAAAAAAAAAAGAAATATTCTTACAATTCCAAAATTTGTGTCGGTTTTAAATAACCTACAAATGATGGTAAGCTGTAAAAAAAAAGAAGACAAAATCAATGAATTCTTCATCCCGTATAACGTAAGTTATCATTGTAACTGTGGAAATAGCTGTTTCTATACAGGAACAATTTGGCATTCATTTATCGAACTATAAGCTTTAATACAAGTTGAAATTTATTACATGTTTTTATTCAAACATTTTTCAGACAATTAATTTTTTCAAGTCTGATATTTATTATTTTTCTTTTTAGTAGTAATGGGAGTTTCTTTCCTAACTTTATGTTTTTGGTTGTGTGGAAAGTTTACATCTTGATTATATCATTATTTTTATTGTGATTTTCTGGCACTATCCTGTTGGGTCTGATTCATTATTGTCATCTGATAGGAATTATTCGTTTGAAAGGATTTTTTTGCCACTGATCTGAGAAAATCGTTGTCTAGAGTTGAGAAATTAAACATTTGTAACGTCCGTATGAATCTAGATTTGACAATTTAATTTTTTTTTTTTTTTTTTTTGAGCAAACGACTGAGGTTAATATTCTGCTTTAACATCATGTTTGCTAATGGACAAAATCCCCCTTCTGCTCTACCAAATATAACTCTATTATAACTGCTCAATTACACCAAGGTATTATCTTTAAAATTCCTCATTTCAAACTTCTGAATTCTTATGAATTATTCGGGATAGTTGTATTCGCTTCTCTGATTTGATTCTAATTCCAAACAATGGTTTCTGTTTTTGAAAAAGTTCGAATTCAGGGAACAATAATTCTGAACCTTTTTTTTTTTTTTGCCTGATGCAAGTCAAAATGTCTTTCACCGTCCAAAATTGTCAAGAATGTTAATTTCCTCCTGTCCAAGATTCTCGTAGATAACAGTTGATGCTGGATAATTTTCTCACAAATAAAGACGAGGTTTGAGGCAACAGTGATGCGGTTTTATAAAAGAATGTGGAGCGTACCAAGGAGGATGAAATTTGCAGGAAAAATGGTGACAAAAATTAGAGAGACTTATATTTAGAATCAGAAATAGTTGAAACATCTGAGCCCCGAGGTGAGAAAAGAAGGCTCGGCGGATTTGGCACTCACATGGCGCACTGAAAACAGGAAACACAGAGGCTAAGATGAAATAATCTACCTTACGAGCTTAGTGTAAATAGATTGCAAAACAGGGCCTGGGTATTATAATAAATGGACATATATTTCTTACAGCTACAATCAATGAGAAGTTGTGGAGAGCCATGCTTGTCTACGTCCCATTAAGACACGGCTCATAACAGAAGAAGAATAGTTTTTAAAAAACGAGGTTAAATTAAAAATAAAAAAAGAACTAAACTATTTCGTGGCGTTCTTTACTTAATGACGTAATCTTCGCTTCCCGCCTATTTAAATTTAATATTACAGTATTATGGCGTTAGGCTACAAGTTATAATAATCTATGGTGTCTGGGTAAACGGTAGCCAACAAATATTCAAGAATATGTTTACACTTATATAATTTATTTTATTGAAGAATAAATTAGTTTACACATTCCTTAATAAAGAATTACCGTATTAAATGATATATATATATATATATATAAGCCCCTACCTATTTAAATTTAATACTACAGCAAAATGAGTACTCGTGCACTAATAGTCTATGTCGTCTGGGTAAACATTTAACTCCCAGATATCAGAAGAATAATGACGCAATATGTGTTTTTGGGTCAATTTAGGACTTTTTTTATGTGCCATTAAATACAGTATTTTCCTTGAGCTGGAACCAATATTTATTTATTCATTAGAAATCGGAGCTGATTTCTAATTCCTATCGGGTTCGTTGTAATCACTTACGATTGGAAAAGGCATGACTCCACTACTTCTCCCTGACCTAGAGTTGTATAGTAGGACTTGTATCAGTAAATCTTTAATCTCTCTCTAACGTTCTAACAATCTAAAAATATTTGCGGACTTTAAATAAACTACCAAAGCCTGATACGCCATGAAAATTAAACAAATCAATCATATATATCTCTTCCAACGAAGATATATTTTATAAACACTGCAACTTTTATAATAATGCTTTACAAAATATATTAGATATAAATGCCCCGATATTAAACAGAGAAAATATAAAAATGATATCCGGAGGAAAAAAATAGAAATAAAAAATTATTTGGTAAAATTTAACCAAAAGATTAAGACAAAGAGCAAAAGTTTCTTGCTTTGATTGATAAACATTTTCCATGTAATAATCCTCTAAGAAAGATTTTCAATAAAAATACAATTTTATTAAGCTATAGTTGCACTGATAATCTAAAAAAATTATTAAAAACCAAATAATAAAATTTTAAATAAACACTTAAACCTAAATAATACTAGAAATTCTTGAACGGAAAATAATAATATGGATAATGAATTATGTAATTGTAGAAATCCCATAAATTATCCACTAGAAAATATGACATACTGCATCTATTTTATACCAATGCACCATTTCATCCACTGAAACCCCAGGTTAAGAAATTTTATATTGGTAACCCTTTTAAACTAAGATGGTATCAGCATATTTTTTCATTTAGAAAAAATGCGTACTGTAACCGAACTTCTCAAAATATTTTTGGTATTTAAAATAAATTAATAAAACCCCCACAGTTAAATGAAAAATATTTAAAAAACGAGAATTTGTAAGTCCTTAAATGACCGATGTCCCTTGTGTCTACAGGAAAAACTGCACATTATTAAGTTTCTTAAAAATAATAATCACTTAAATCACCATATTGAACTAACCGTAGGCATTGTATGATGTTTACGTTAAAATATTGTTAATAGAATTTTTCGTAAAAATTTATGTATTACATTTAGATACCCATTATTTTATCAATATATAATGGTATATATAATAGATATTTAATTCCTTGATATTTTAACTGTAATAATGCCATGTTTTATTGTCCATTCAACATAATAAATACTGTATTTTGGTTTCAAAATAATATATATAAATGAATGAATTACACTAAAGGCTCCTTTAAGACCAGTTCTCAAATACAGAAAAAAAATTAAAATAATATTGAAATTCTTTAAAATTAACCTTTTATTAAGTATATCTCTTTGTAGGATTCAATGTATCTTGATTGTATTCATAACCGGATAGTGAGACGACCTAAATAAATGTCAAATCATCGAAAAGGATTGTATAACACTATCCTATAGTCTATATTTTCTGCATCAGAAATGACCTGTTTTTTTTTATTAGTTAATCTAGACGCACCCATAAAACTTTGAAATCTTATCACCCACTTGTATTTGAAATCATAAATAAATTAACGTATTGTTTTCTTTTTTCAAAAGTAAATTTTTTCCTCATAAGTTACCAAACATTGCTTGAGGAATTGGAACAATTTCCAGTTCAGAAACATGAAAGCTTTTGTATGGCGATGTAAAATATTTTTCAAATAAAAATATTATATATATATATATATATATATATATATATATATATATATATAAATATAAAAGGGAATATTGAAGTCAACACTCAGGCGGCCTGACGATTGCGTCCAGCATGAAACAGCCTGTCGCCTCTGAGTGTTGACTTCAATGTTCACTTTTATATTTATATTTACATACGCTCTATCTCTGATATAGCACACCCTAGCACTATATTTCTTTATATATATATATATATATATATATATATATATATATATATATATATATATATATATATATATATATATAAGAAAGAACAGTAAGATATAAAATCCGGTGTTCTTATAGATATTTTTCTTTTTACACAATAGTGCTCAATGTAAATTTACAGAGCATTAATATTATTATAAATTAATTGGTTTAAAATATGACTTTTTCGCTACACAGTGATAACCATGTTTCAAAAATGGAAGCTAAAGCCTTTGAATTCAATTTTGTTATTAAATTAAAGACATTAGTTCCATTTCCTCGTCAAGCGAATATATATATATATATATATATATATGTGATACAATTATAAATATATAGTTTTAAGTTGTGATATATTTATGAGTTAAGGTGCTCGATATCAGGGATAGAACGTGTGTAAATATAAAAGTGGGCTTTGAGGTCAACACCCAGCGGCGACAGACTGTTTCAAGCTTGGACGACGGCCTGACTATCGCACTTGGGCATGAAGCAGAGAGTCGTTGATAGATTTTGACCTCAATGTCAACCTATATATATATATATATATATATATATATATATATATATATATATATATATATATATATATATATATATATATATATATATATGGTAAGCGTAATGTAGGCTGGCCTTGGTTATACTTCAAGCAAAAACTCAAGTACAATTTAACTACTGCAAACATCCTTATAGAGAAGTTCGACCTTGCTGTTGAAAACCGCGCAAACTGGAGAAACATCTCCCACCGAGTTATAACTAACTTTGAAAAGAATCGTCTGAACCATCTGAGAGAATTAAGAACGAAGACTAAATCTCAGGCCAATGCATTAGCCCATATGTCGGTCAACTCTTCTTGTTTGAGAAGTCCTGTTTAGGATTGTTGTCTCATACAAGACATAAACATTAAAACTGAACTGAAAGACACTCATACGACGAGAGAGTTCATTATATATATATATATATATATATATATATATATATATATATATATATATATATATATATAGTCATTGTCGATTTACTAGAAATATGACTTCTTGATGTTGTTGTCCTGTGGAGTGGGCGATCCTACCATACAACACCACTTTTGGAAAAGTGTATAAAACCATGCTACGGGTTGACCCAAGCTTTGCGAGTATAATTAGAGAGTTTCAGCGTACTGGCCTGGTTCAAATTGTTGATCAAGACAGATTATAAGCTATCTCCCATAAACAGTAGCTAAGACCGCTCAAGGTACTTACACCAAAACCGACGTGTTGTCTCTGTTGGTGATGAATAATGACAAATGTGTCTAAGCAGGCTACTGCAAGAGGGATTAAAATAATTCTGGTCTCGAAAAATGATTAGTCGACCATTATTATTATATAGTAAACTGGCATTATCATATAATATTAGCTGGCCACTCGTGTTAGAGGATACTCGCCTACAAGAGCACAATCCCTACTGCAGTCGCCTGCTCATGCACATTTATGTTTCTTCAACACCCACAGAACCAACCTGTGGTTTATACTGCAACTATGCTGAATGGACTTTAATTATTTTTCGCCTACCGGCCTGAATGTTCAACAAAATCTTATTGAAATGAAATTCACCCTCTCTGGCAAAGCATAAATTTTTCTTTAATAAGATTTCTGATAATATATATATATATATATATATATATATATATATATATATATATATATATATATATATATATATGAGGAAAAATTTTAGAAGAAAATCAAAATTTTCACTCCACTGTTTCACGTCCTCCGCCGGTATCTTCAGGCAGTAAGCTAGACTTTGGTTTATATTCTCATCTGAATTCACATTGAGCACTTGTTATTCATATAACTGTTTTTGACAAATAGTTAATTTGTCAGTTTTTAAAATAGTGTATGTATATATATATATATATATATATATATATTCAATATCAAACAAGGAACACTACAAGTGGCTTGCGTAATTTATTGAAATAGACATAATGTCTCCACTTCTCAAAATGGGTCATCGACACCGGAAATTGCTCTTGAGTCTCTCTTTTAATGAGGTGGCTTGTAAAATATATTTAATACCTTGTGACTAGAGATCCGTCCCCCCAGACAGTAACTCCCCATAACTAAACGGTGTAAGGTGCTTTATTTATTTATTGCCACGCTTCATCAAAATTTCACGCACATGATTTTAAATTACAGAAGTCTAAAAAGAAAAACGAAAGATTAAATTGTGTTACCTTTGCGAGAACTTGAACGTCGGTTTAATTTTATTAAATAAACATTGAATGTGCTTTATTTTATTCTTGTCTGATATAGCGTCGCAAAAGGGAATAACTGTGTATAAATCGAACAGTTTTGCTGTAGCAATCTGCCAGATGTGTTTGTTGTAAGTTACGAATAGCAATAAAAGTAACTGTTTTTAACGGTTTTAATGAAAATATCAGTCTTCTAGTTTGGTCAAGTTTGCCAAGTCTGCCTGTGTTTTGAGAGCAGGATAAATACATTTTGACTTTCGCGACTTGCGACGTTTGGGGCTATATTTAAATTAAGTTAGGCTATCTTGGGCGAACAATAAACAGAGAGTCAACCCAACATTTACCCATGTAGATCATCAAACTTTTATCAGCAAAGTGGTTGACGTTGATTTGGGGATCAGGTTTATTTTACAACAAAGTCATAAGCAGATTTCGCCATAGTAGACTCCGTACTAGAAGAAGTCTAGCTAGCACTTTTAAGAAGAAATACAGGGTGTACAGTCAGTGGAAACGACAGAGTGCTACGAACTGGAAATGCCAGAATCAAACATATATATATATATATATATATATATATATATATATATATATATATATATATATATATATATATATATATTACAATGAATCATTCATACAAAAAGTAGATTAGTAAAGTTAATAAAATGGCGAAATTCTTTCGTTAACAAAATTGTAAAGGTGCATTAACCTACAAATCACTCGATGAATGTTATGATCCTTGTTTTTAATAACTACAACTTGTATAAGGTCTTTTTTTTAATCTGCAAGTACTTTCAACTGTACATAAGGTCATCCTCAGGCATGAAAATTATTTTGTCTTTGGTAAAATTCAGGTCGCATCCGAGACGAAAAAATTTAATTCGAATCGAAATATATTTTTTTTGTTTTTTTCATGTGTAATTTTGTTAACGGATACAAACTTTTGTAGCGTGTAGTCGCAACGCTAAGGTTGAATTTTTTTGAAAATTTAAGAGAGTGCGTTTTTTTTTTACTAATATGGCAGTTTAAGAATGTTGTTGTTGTTGTAGGAGTTTATCAGTCAATATGGCATGAATTAAATTGTTCAATAAATAGAGTAATATCTTAGTTGTTATCCCGAACATTTGCACGTCGGATCAGTTCTTTTAAATCAAATATGTGGTGCAGTTCAATTTATATTACAATGAATCATTCAGACAAAAAGTAGATTAGTAACGTTAATGATATAAAATTTCGACATTTTATATCATTAACTTTACTAATCTACTTTTTATATAAATGATACATTGCAATATAAATTGAACTGCATCACATATTTGATATATATATATATATATATATATATATATATATATAATTATTTATTCGACAATTATAACATAAATATATTATAAAATCACTACAAAAATAGCCATTTTGTTTCAACACTTCTGGTGTCTTATCAAGTGATGATGTTGAATGTAGAATAAAGGGTTTTAAAAGGTTCAAATCAATCAAACACCCCTCGCTATGTAACAGCGTTTCAATTAGCGTTTCAATCCTTCATGAGCTTCCGATCCTTAGCTATGATCAATCGCGATTCTTCTGATAAGCAAATATTGTTGTTGTTGTTGTTGTTGTTGTTGTTGTAAACCTTTAAAATGTAAAATGGGGAAATTATTTTTCAAGTTACTTACTAAAGACGTCCCAAAAAATCCAGAATTACATAAGATATTCAATAAAAACACAGTTAAATTAAGCTACAGTTGCACTAGTCATTTAGGAACAATAATAAAAAGACAAAATTGCCAGAAATTTCAAAACGAACGCGCAACAAAATATAGTTAACACTAGTAATTAATGCAACTCTAGAAATATGAATAGATGTCCGTGAGTTGGAGCTTGTAAAACCGAAGCAATAATGTATAAAGCTGAAGTAATAGATATTAATGGCCAGAATAAAACGTACATAGGATGTACAGAAGGTGCATTCAAATGTAGATGGTACAATCATAGGTCATCATTCAAACTAGTAAATCTTAAGTGTTCTACCAAACTTGCTGACCATGTGTGGAATTTAAAAGAAAAAAAACAACACTGGCAAATTTTAAAAAGGTAAAACCTTACAACAATCACTTCAATAATTGCAAGTATGACATTTATGGATCTAAAAAACATTTTGAACCAGATCCGAAGTCTTGAATCCTTGCATACATATTAAGAGATTCCTCTTAATCACAAATTATGTACATTTCAATTACCTCCCCACCGATGATAATTTTATATCTTCTTCTTCTTCTTCTTCTTCTTCTTCTTCTTCTTCTTCTTCTTCTTCTTCTTCTTCTTCTTCCTTCTCCTCCTCCTCCTCCTTATTCTTCTCCTTCTTCCTCCTCCTCCTCCTTCTTCCTCCTCCTCCTCCTCCTTCCTTCTCCTCCTCCTCCTTCTCCTTCCTTCTCCTCCTCCTTCTTCTTCTTCTTCTTCTTCTTCTTCTTCTTCTTCTTCTTCTTCTTCTTCTTCTTCTTCTTCTTTACGTGGAGTTAATTAGACTAAAGATAATATGAAACCTACTAATTATTAAATCTCTGTTATTTTACATAGAACAGTGTTTATTTACCAACAGTACCCACATTGATTATATATATATATATATATATATATATATATATATATATATTATGGGATAAAGTGCTCAATATCAGACATAGAGCGTATGTAAATATAAATATAAAAGTGAACATTGAAGTCAACACTCAGAGGCGACAGGCTGTTTCATCCCATCTTAAAGCAGTCTCATTGTCTTTTAGGTTGAGCACTTTAGTGGAAAAGGAATTTATTCGCCTGCTACTAACTAACGCTAACAGCTCTTCGCTATTAATTGAGATTATATCTCGTATATAATGCGTTAAAAATTCACTTTCTCCGCTGCGTATGCCTAAGGGTGAGAGACTCTGATTGATGCCAATTTTGGTCCAGGCAATCGCATGTCTAGCCACACTGATGAGCTGTGATACAGCGTCTGTCTGTGGATTAATATATATATATATATATATATATATATATATATATATATATATATATATATATATATATATTCTTCCATGACTATATAAATTATTTACAATCACCTGATGAGATGCATTGATACGTATCGAAACACGACTGCAATTGTGTAGCGAATTTGACATGTTTTCGATGTAATATTCTAATATATATATATATATATATATATATATATATATATATATATATATATATCTTCAAAAAGTGAGATGACATAACAAGGGTACCAATATAGATGGTGAACTCCTTTGCCACCAGGATTTTGCAGAGGATATTATCTTAATAAGCCATACATCACAAGAATTAATATTCATCTAGTGAAAACCGAAGTAATGTTTAATAGCCACGATAAACTATCAACAGTTACTGTACAATAAAAAAATCAATCGAGAACGTAGATAGTTCTGTGTACCCCGAAAAAAAAGATTACAAGAGATGGTGCCTTACTTCCGGTAGTCAAAAGAAAGATTTTATTTGCCTGGGCGGCATTTTGGAAAAGTTTATAGAATCATGAGAAATCCTAATTCAACAATATAAACCAAAATATTTAAATTTGCATCTCGTATCGTTGCGATCCGGTCTCACAGGGACGATGCTTTACTGATAAGGTATTAGTGAACAATCAGCAGGCGCTATTCAAAACTATATTTTCCAGCTGTACTGCATGGTTATACAGTGTATATGACGATCTGGGTATTCATATAAGAGACAAAAAAGCAAGATGAAAGTCCCACTGGTTTAAATCTATATAATACCAAAAGTCTGAGACTACTTGCGTGTTTGTGTAATGCGTCCGTCCAGCGCATAATGATTTACGTGTTGTTTATACAGTAAATATTTTTATTTGAACTTTCTTCAAACAGACATTTTTTTAAAGTTAAAGACAGACATAAAGAGATCCCGATTTGCTGTTTCGTCCAGTTTTTGTAGAATAATTATTTATATTTCAGCTTTCTTTAAACAATATTTTATATAGTTAAAAAATGTGTTGGGGGCATATTTCAAAAATATTTTCAAGTAAATGTGATTTTAAAATATTGTTTGGCATATTAAAACTATTTTTTGTTAATCTGATGTAAATTTCAAGTTTATCCCGGAAGTTCTATTCCTATTAAATGCTGTAAACAATCAGTAAAACTTTAAACAAGAACTTGTAACCCAGACCAATGATGGCGCGTACGAATTGAGATATTTAACTGAATCATAATAAAATTAACTTTCCTTTGAATGGTATGTTGAAATCAACTCCAATGTTTTATAACCTGAACCGTTAGTGACCCAACCTGTCACGGGTAGTTTAGTATAAATATAAAAGCGTACACTGAGGAAAATACCAAGCGTCTTTTTCATGCTTGAACACAATCTTCAGGCTATCTGAAGACTGTCCCCTGATTCCAGTGTCTAATTTTACATTTACATACGTTCTATCTCTGATATTGAGCACTTTTACCCATAAATATAGCATAACTTAAAACTATATTTTTATCACACACACACACACACACACACACACATATATATAGTTTTAAGGTGTGATATATTCATGGGATAAAGTGCTCAATATCAGAGATAGAGCGTATGTAAATATAAATATAAAAGTGAACATTGACGTCAACACTCAGAGGCGACAGGCTGTTTCATGCTGGACGCAATCGTCAGGCCGCCTGAGCGTTGACGTCAATGTTCACTTTTATATATATATATATATATATATATATATATATATATATATATATATATATATATATATAGGTTGACATTGTGGTCAAAATCCATCAACGACTCTCTGTTTCATGCTCAAGTGCGATAGTCAGGTCGTCGTCCAAGCTTGAAACAGTCTGTCGCCGCTGGGTGTTGACCTCAAAGCCCACTTTTATATTTACACAAGTTCTATCCCTGATATCGAGCACCTTAACTCATAAATATATCACAACTTAAAACTATATATTTATATTTGTATCATATATACATATATATATATATTTATATATATGTATACATATATATATATATATATATATATATATATATATATATATATATATATATATATATATAGTGTTAGGGTGTGCTATATTTACGGGATAAAGTGCTCAATATCAGAGATAGAGCGTGTGTAAATATAAAAGTGAACATTGGTGTCAACACCCACAGGCGACAGACTGTTTCATTATAAACGCAATCATCCGTCCACTTACATACATACATGCATATAATATATATATATATATATATATAGAGAGAGAGAGAGAGAGAGGGGGGGAGAAAGAGAGAGAGAGAAAGAGTGAAAAAGAGATAAAGAGATATAAGTATAAAAGTGCTCTTAAAAATGAATGTTCTCATGTTTTACCCATTTCTTGCGGCTTTTTCGTACAACCCTTTTCTCTGACCGTCTTAAATTTTACATTCAAGTTTTAGCAACAGTTAATGAATTTAAAAAACAAACATTCCAGCTACTCTCGGGGTACGAAGTTCACCTTTTTCCGTACCTTCACAGTTCAATAAGAAGAAACGGTTTAATAAAATCATTGTTTGTTGACATTGCCCTTTCGAGAGCTTAATCGTTTCCGGAGAAACTAGGTCCAACGTTTCAATCCCAGACGGATTGTTTATAATTCCAATTCAGTTCCCGTTCTCCCGACGGGGGGCCTTAACTTTTGGCTGCCTTCTCGGAGCAATTTGTCATTCTACTCCGGATATGTGCTAGAACTAAGTCCCAAACATTACTTGTGTGGTTTTGTTAAAAAGGAATTAAAAATGGTAACCGTATACATTAGAATGAACTCTAGTGCGCTCGCAAGAGCAGTAAAAAATACGTATCTGATTAATTTCAGATGAATGTTTATGTGTAAACATGCGTCATATGTTGGTGTGAAGATTTAGGTAATATATGCCGTGTCCCTTCTGTTCTGCCTCTAAAATTTTTATTAAATTTTTCAGATTTCCGAATTTGTCGTTTTATGTAATCGGTAAATTTAAAATGCTGCTACATTCTTTTTCAAGGATCGTATTTAGTGTAGGCTTATGTAACGGTTTCATTTACATTAGCGAGAAAAAAAACGTTATTCACGTTATGTAACTGAACTCTCGATCGTTATAGAAATTAGATTCAAACTAATTTCAACTTGGTTTTTATTTATTCATTTTTTTTTAATTTCTGTTTTTTAGCTTCCTGTCAAGTGCAGAATTGGTCTAACAGTTAACAGCATTGAAAATAGGATTGAACAAACGGAGTTCAAATCTCAGCTCAAGTCGTTTGTATAGATTTAAACTTATTTATTTATTTATTGATTCGTGAATGCAAGGATCTCTATTTTTCTCTATGTACAAAAGAGAAGGCTTTAGAGTAATCTACAAAAAATAAGACGGTCTGTAGATTCTTTGCCCTAACACCTTCAATAATCCGCCTAAGTCAGGATTTGTCCAGTGTTTGATATATTTTTTCGAAAGCCATTTTGATTATATGCGGCGTTACAGATTTGTCGTAGAACAGCGTTGAAATCCGTCTTCCAGTCTTCAGGAGGAATGTTATCACGTTCGTCTGTTTTCTTATTTTTGGTGTTTTTTAAAAACCGTTTCAAGTTCTGCATTTGTAAAGTTTCCAGGTATAATCTCAAGAGGATATTCCTTGATTTGCTTGACCTTAGTATCTAAAATGTCAGGTACATTTGCCAAGAGATTTCTAAAGTTATCTTGACAGTTATTCAGCCTTTCAGACTTACTATTTGCCTCTAAAAAAATGGAAAGCCTCATTCCTGTTCTCTCCGATGATGGTACCATCTAATTTGACATTGTCGACTATTTCAAGAAGCCCCATTGTCTCTAAATGTCGTGAATAGGCTAACAGTGATAATAACGGACACATGGCTGGATGATCAGAACATTTGCTTTTTGACTGAGACACGAATTCGAATACCACTATGAAGATCATTTTGAAAATCATACCACGAGTTGAAATTGGGTAGATAGAAACGATCGATGATCGGGCTTGCACGAAATCACAAGTCATCGTGGCCGAGAGTTTGGGCGTCCTGTCCTTGTTAAGACTGTCGATCACGCCTGAAAATCCAATGCGCACTCTTCCAGAAACTCTAACTAAGGTCAGTTCAGCATAATTTACACTACAGTGGGTGGTGAACAAGCACAAATTCGACTGAGCAGACATCTGCAACAGGGATTGGATAGCCGAGCTTCTAAATTGACATACATGGATACAAATGGCCAACCATTACGCTGATAATATACTAGCCCAAAGAGTAAAGATTTTTAGAAAGTAGGCGAGATTGTCAGTGTTTTACGGAATTACGGGCCAAGTCATTGTCAAATTAAATCTGCTACACACTCACCACCATTATTCCCTTCATATAATCTCTGGGGAAATATAATTCTACTCAAAAAGCTTCTTTCCCGGCTTTGTGACTCCCAAAAGGATGCTTCCAATCTTAATTTTTTCAATTCTAGGGTTAACCGTTATCTTCCGCATATATCCGCATAAGCTATACCTCTTACTCTGTAACATTCTACCTCGAGTGGCCCTCGGGCATTGTAGAAGATGAAAACCACTCAAAAAACATTGTAAATACAAATGACCGATTTGTAATATCGGAAAAATTGTTTATTTAATTATTTATTCTCCTGTGTACAAAATACAAAACATCATTTCGATTTTAAAAGGTTAAATATATATATCCGAAAAACCTATATTAAAATATAGGTTTTACTTGATTAGCTATTCTGTTTCTCTAACCCTTCAAATGTTGAATGGATAACTAATTCTAATTTCTATTTTCCCATCTTTACACTATATTAATTTTATCTTATAAATTGTCCCCATTTAACTGGCCTTCAACAAGTTGAGATCTACTTGTAAAATTTCCCTTGACTATAAAAAGCAAATTTATGAATGAAATGTTCATTTAAAATTTTTTATTTAGAAAGATTTCAAGTACTGAATATATCTTACTTTGCGAAGCGATAGCGAGCGGGCGAAGCCTGCTAGTACAAACACACACACACACACACACACACACACATATATATATATATTGATAATATTAGTGGTTAATATACACATACATATATATATAAACATAAAATATATAAATACATACATACACATACACACACACACATATATATATATAAAAATATATATATATATATATATATATATATATATATATATATATTGATAATATTAGTGGTTAATATATACATACATATATATATATAAATATAAAATATATAAATATATACAAATACATACACACACACACACACACATATATATATATATATATAAAATTCCAAGAGGATAGAATCCAGGTAGAACTCAATGTACAAGACAGAGCAAGAATATAATTTAAAAGGCTTAAACACTAATATTCTATGGTTATAATTTATTACATTGGAATCGTAATCACGATCCAATTCGTCGGACCTTTTTTGAATTTGTAGGTCTGATGAATTGGATCGTGATTACGATTCCAATGTAATAAATTATAACCATGGAATATTAGTGTTTAAGCCTTTTTATTATATATATATATATATATATATATATATATATATATATATATATATATATATAGTGTGTTTATTATGAGTGATTGGAAATAAACTCTACTTATCTTTCTGACTTAAAGCAGCCAGGTCTCTATTAGTGTGTGTGTGTGAGATTGTGTGTCTGTGTGCTTCGGTGTGCGTGTATGTTTCACTAGTTTCCCCGCTTCCTGCACACATTGGATGTAACAAAAAAGATTTTTTTTTTAATCCATGGTGTTCCGCATTTGCCGATCTACATGACGAATGAGGGAAATTTGTTTTTGATTCTTTGAAATGGTCCACGCCGGACAACTTCTTCCAGTCAACTCATCAAAAACTGACGTGTCACTGACGTCAATGGGAACGGACAGATATGAATGAACAGGCCAAGATAGATACATATAAACGTAGTGATATATATATATATATATATATATATATATTCGGAAATTATAAATATGTTATAAAATCACTTTACAAAAATAGCCATTTTGTTTTAACACTTCTGGTGTCTTATCAAGGGATGATGTTGAATGGAGAATAAAGGGTTTTAAAAGGTTCAAATCAATTAACCACCCCTCGCAAGGGGAAACGCTGTTACATAAGCTGGAAGGACCAATCAAAATACAAGTATACGAGAATTCAAAAAACTTGACAACGAACTAAGGTTATAATAACTATTTAATGGGGTTAGACTAAAATATAATTTATTCTAACTAATAAGTATTAAATTATACGATAAAATTTGAAATTAAAAATTAAAAATTACCCATTTTTAAATTTAAATTTAATCTCTATTAAGTTTAAAATTATAAAATTACTGAGGAAAAAAGAAAAAATACGTATGTTATTCTATTTATTTTTTGTTTTTATTGAAATTAAGTTGGAATAAACGTTAAGATCAAATGTTGCCCTGAACTTCATGACGACATAGATACATTTGAATTCTAAATATTGATAGGGGAGGATGACATCTTGCAAAAGACAATACATACACAATCAGATTATAACACATAAGCACGCAGACGTATTTAGATATATACACACACAAAAAAGGGACGAGACAGGAAATATCTCCACGACCCTTAGCAAAAAACAAAAACAAAAAAAAACATACATACACAATGAAAGGTGTATCCAAGTTACCATACACACAGAGACCGATAAAGACACGTACATACACCCACATACATTGACATAGACACTCCGATACAACAACCAAGAAATATATATATATTGCGATTGGTAAATTATCGCCATTTTATATTTTTACTTTCGCGCATGCGCGTTGTTTGTTTTTACTTTCGTAGACTGCACAGTACAGTAGAGTCAGTTGGGCACTCTCTGTGAGAGAATAAGAGCACCATAACGTAATTCACTCCGCCAGAAATCTGTACTGCTTGTCATTCGCACCGGAAGCTCCAATACGAACATTTTCGGGTGTTAATTTGAGGAAAGTGCAGATGATTCGAAAAGAGGTTTAGAGTCTAATACTGATCACGAAGGTACAACAGCTTAGAAAACTCATTCTGATAAGAAAAGAACTCCAGAATTTGTTGGTGAGGTCCTCAGTCTCAATACGGAATCCTACAAGTGTTTTGAGGTGGTAGTGCTGCCCTGGTTCAAAAGGGTGGCTGATAGACGAGCCTATGTCTAACAACAGGACTCTGCACCATGCCACACAAGCAGGAGAACCCAGTAACGACTGTCAAACAATTTCTGCGACCACATCGCACCTTACATCTGGCCACATAACTCCCCACACTGCCACACCCTTGATTATTATGTGCTAGGCGCAGTTGAGCGTTTATGGTAGCATTCACCAACTTAAAAAAGGAGACCATCCAGAAGAGATGCAGGAGACACAGTGAAGTCGTCTGGATGCCGTGGTTTCATTGAATAAATATAGACAATTTTTGTCTATTTTTTTTTAAGCAAGTTCCTTTCATACTGTCTGATAAGCTTAATCGCATTATCGTTCATGTCATGCAGCAAGGGCGGGCTATCATTGTTGTTTCATCCGTGTGTTGTTTGATATATTGAAATTGTCATCTTTGATAATGGCATATGTAAGCCGAAAGCTTAGAATGTATTTAAACATGTATCAATATGGTGTTTTCCTTTCGTCTTTCAACGATAATTTGATTGAGCTTATCAGACAATATGATGGAGAATAATTTTAAAAAAGAGGGGGCAGTGGAGAGGAAAACTGGATCAGGAGGTCACGACAGCAAGATGATCATTATTTCAACTTAGAACTAAAATTATTGTTATTGGTTAAAGTAGTGTTATAAAAACTTTGGAGAATTCCAGTAAGATATCTTCAATCATTTCTAAGACACAACAGTTCAAAGTTTAATCTAACAAGTGTACAATTTTGTTGTTACACGATTTGGACAGTTTTGCAATTAAACCCGGTACATATATATATATATATATATATATATATATATATATATATATATATATATATATATATATATATATATATATATATATGCACATTTCATTGAAAACGACAGACAAGGTGCCTTTATATATTTTTTTATACAATTTCTCATGCGATTTAATTTTTTTTCTTTTCGGATGATAGATTATATAATCCTTGAAAATGGCTAAATGTATAGCTCGGATAAAAAGAACATTCCAACAGTTTATATTTATGTGTATGTGTGTGTGTGTGTGTGTGTGTGTGTGTGTGTGTGTGTGTGTGTGTGTGTGTGTGTGCATATATATATATATAAAGATGAAGAAATATAGTTTTAAGGGGTGCTATATTATGGGATAAAGTGCTCAATGTCAGAGATAGAGTGTATGTGAATTGAAATATAAAAATGAACGTTGAAGTCAACACTCAGAGGCGATAGGCTGTTTCGTGCTAGGCGCAATCGTCTCTGACGATTGCGCCTAGCACGAAACACTAGCACTAGCATGAAACAGCCTCTGACTTCAATGTTCACTCATATATATATATATATATATATATATATATATGCTTTCCCGACCACTACAACCTTAACCACTTCTAGTCTAGGGTTAACTATTATCGTTTCGACATAGCCTCATAAACTACACCTCCATTCCCTCTTACTCTTAACAGTTATTGCCAGGTTCTATTTCGATAAATATTTTCGTGGTTATTACTCAGAGGAGAATTAGTCTTTGGTACGTCAATGTTATAAATTCAAGCAAATTTATTTTAATTAAAATTGACAGCCAGGTTTCAACATTTTACTGTTGAAATTTAAGTTTAATACTAGATTGTCAGCAAAGTCTCCTTATTTTACGGTTGAATTGGCTAGAATTGCTATGCTAACAGTTTCTTCTATCGCACTTCTCACTTGTGGAACACTTTTCCAGTTTTCTGCTTTCCAGTCAACTTTGACCTTCAAAAATTTAAATGCAATGTCAATTGTCATCTTCTGTCTTCTTAATTCCTGTTCTTTTATTGTTTCTCTCCTTAATAATGTTGAAATGACATAACCGTAAGTTCTATACCAATAGTTTCTTCTCACTTGTGGAACTCTTTTCCAGCTTCTTGCTTTCGATTCAAGTTTGATCTTCAAAAATGCAATGACAATCGCCATCTTCTCTCTCCTTTGTCTGCTTTCCCTCTTTTTAATAATGTTTTTCTCAGCCTTTCATTCTCAGTAACACCTTGGGTTTCAGTGACTTTATCACCTTGCTTCATACCAAATGATGATATATATATATATATATAAAACATTCAATTTTTTTAATTTGCAACTTTTCAGTTGTTTTCTCCATATTATATATATATTCAATTAATTTGCAACTTTTCAGTTGTTTTGTCCATATAATATATATATATATATATATATATATATATATATATATATATATATATATATATATATATATATGCGCACACGTGGATGCTTGCCTGTGTGTGTGCAAAATGAGTGAGATACTGCGTGTATATTTATATAGAAAGACGAATGTCAGTCACATTGATATGGCCAGTGTTTTTCTATCTTGAAGGGACGGGTTGGTGATAGGCCGAAGGGGTGGAGGGTCATAATGTTTCCATGTCGAACTGGGGGAGACAGTGGCGGGGAAGAGGCGGCAGGTGGTTGGTATTTCGTTGGACATAGATGGGAAACTACATCTTAATTGAAAACACACGTGAACACCAAGGGGCGGATAGAGAGAGAGAGAGGGGGGAGAGAGGGGGAGAGAGAGAGATTAAAAACGAGCGACACCGAGACAGAAAGAGAGAAACACGGTGCGGGGGGGGGGTAGAATAAGAAAGAGAATAAAAATACTGGATCTTTCCTCGCCCCTGTCGCTGCTTTGTTTATTACTTACTGCACCATATTATTCTTTGCCATCGACCCAGTGAAGAAGACCCCTACTCTTAAAATTTTTTTCTTATTTTTTGAAAAGTACCCATTTAAGTAAAATGCTATTTCTTTACTTTCATATATATATATATATATATATATATATATATATATATATATATATATATATATATATATATATATATATATATGAATATGAATTTATATATACACATATATATATATATGTATATATATATATATCTAGCATAATGAGAAGCCACGTATACTTTCTTGATATGTATATAATATAGAGAAAACAACTGAAAAGTTGCAAATTAAAAAAAATTAAATGTTTTTTTTGTGAAAGTATATATTTATATTTTTATTTTTATTTATATTTTTTTATATATAAAAAAATATAAATATATACTTTCACAAAAAAACATTCAATTTTTTTTAATTTGCAACTTTTCAGTTATTTTCTCCATATTATATACATATATATGTATATATATATATATATATATATATATATATATATATATATATAACTTTTTTATATATACGTATTGACGTATTTATATATACGTATATACGTATTGCTGCCACATATGGTCCGGTGGCCCTGTTATATACCTTGAGCTCCTTGATAAAATCCAATGAAGAATCAACAATATTAATGGTCCTGATCTGGCGCCTCGGATTCAGTCACTTTTCCACCGCCGTAAGGTTGCCTCTCTGTGCCTTTTCTCTATGTTCGGGTGAACTCTTCCCTATTGCAACTAGGCTTTTTGAATTTAAACGTAGTACCAGATTGGTGCCGAGATCTCATCCATTTACAGTTGAGTTGGATAAATGCACCCGTAAATTTTATGCTAACAGTCTCTTTTTTCGCACCCCTACTTGTGGAACTCCCTTCCGGCTCCATGATTTCCAGCAAACATTAATCTACAAAAAATTAAAAGCAATGACAATTGCTATTTACTCTCCTCCTGATTACTCTTTCGTCTTCCCACTCATTATTAAAGTTTCTGTTCATAATTCTTCCACATCCGGTAACGCCTTGTGTTTTAGTGGCTTTACTGCCTTGCATGGGGGGTGAGGTGCATTAGGGCGCGACGGCCGTATCATAAATTCGAATGGGGCCCGCATATATACAATATATATATATATATATATATATATATATATATATATATATATATATATATATATATATATATATATATATACAAAAAAAACGATTAAAATAAGAATAAAAAATAAATATATAACATAAGAAATAAAAATAAATAATAAAAATAAAAAATAAAAATAAAAATAAATAATGACAAGCAAAATAATTTAACCCAAATAAATAAACAAATAAACGAGAAAATAACAGCAGTCGTGACCTGACGATTGCGTCTAGCATGAAACAGACTGTCGCCTCTAAGTGTTGACTTCAATGTTCACTTTTATATATATATATATATATATATATATATATATATATAAAATATAAATACAAATATAAAAGTTGCCTGACGATTGCACTAGCATGAAACAGACTGTCGCCTCTAAGTGCTGACTTCCATGTCCCCTTTTATATTTACACACGCTCTATCTCTGATATTGAGCACTTTATCCCACAAATATAGCACACTTTAAGACTATATTTCTATGGGCTATTTGAAGTACCAGTATTCATTCAATTAACTTTTGAAGTAATATATATATATATATATATATATATATATATATATATATATATATATATATATATATATATATATATTATAATTTTATCATATAGACAAAGACATTTTACTCACTACAAAGATGCAACTTGGTTTCAGTGCATTTCAACTGCACTTCGACGGGTGAGAATCGAAAATGATTATGACTCATAACCATTTCGCACTGAAACGAAGTTGCGTCTTTGTAGTGAGTAAAATGGTTTTGTCTATATGATAAAATTATAATAAATAAATAATTATCGATCTACTATCGGTATTGAGCCGTCTTTTGAATTAATGCTGTGAACGTTGGAATTTATATATTACTTTCGTTCTCATCGCATCGAATATATATATATATATATATATATATATATATATATATATATATATATATATATATGTGTGTGTGTGTGTGTGTGGATGACTATACATATATATATATATATATATTTATATATATAGAGAGAGAGTCTTTGTTGTCTAATATGTAAAGTAATAAAGAAATTAAAACTAAAAATATAACAGGTTTTCTTTCCGACTGAGTCTGAAAGGCTGACGTTTTAACAATATATAATGTCGGGAGGATAAATAAAAATTACTCGCAGCGAATTCTTCCCCAAATTCTTTTATAGCGACTCGAATTCTGTCGCCTGCCCCTCGGCTGATTCTTCAACGCTAGTCAAGAAAATGTTGGTATCTTCCCACCAATCAGTTCAACAGCGTTTTCCCCCCATGAACAAAATCTCTGGCAGGCTTCCAACAACCTGCCAAGCTTTGTTCTCCTCGTAGACAACAAAATGAAAGCGAATACATCTCCTAGCAAGAGGGAGAGTGCGTTTGACAAATGGCGGGAACGAGAGAAATGAACTTCATCAATAAGAACATTAATAATAATAATAATAATAATAATAATAATAATAATAAGAAGAAGAAGAAGAAGAAGAAGAAGAAGAAGAAGAAGAATTGCATCTGAAATCACTTTATTAAATAGAAAAAAATGCATAATTTCCAATGGTTGCTACTTCCGGTCGCTGACAGCCAAAGCACCGGAAATGACTAAGCACACAGACATTTTAATTTCTCCAAGTTTTCATCTATCAATCAAATTACGCTGTTCTTTCTCTCGATTTATTTTTTTCTATTTGGCTTGTGACTCACACACACACGAATATATATATATATATATATATATATATATATATATATATATATATATATATATATATGGGGGGAATGTCTGTGTGCATGCAAAATTTAGATATAAATGAAAAAATCTGTAAAAAGAGAATATGAATAAATACAAAAGGAAAACTTCTTAACCAACGCGTTTTTACATCCATCTTTATTCATATATATATATATATATATATATATATATATATATATATATATATATATATATATATAATACATTGATTAGTTAGTATTGTTAACATCTCATATGGATGCTCTTTATTTAACGTTTGCATATTAATTTGCCAAAATAGTTCTGTATTTTTTATCTATTTTTTCTTTTTTTTTCCAAACCGTTTCTTAAAGGGGCCTTTTATTTATCAAATATAAAATTTTCATGCAAGAAGCTGTACGAGCATTTAACTAGTTGGCATCGTTTTAAATTACCTCCCTAAACCCTGTCAGCTTTTACCTATTTGGAAAGTTGAACGCCAGACTTCTTACGAAATAGTGTAACAATTTTTATCTGTCCATACGGAAATTGTCTAGGATTTATATGCAGACAACTTCGTGTCATAACCTTTATTAAATTTTTCGCGCTGGATTTGAATTTAGCGTAGGTCACATTCGATTGGTTAATCACAGCAAAGCCCACAAACCTATATTTTTTTTTAAAGTATTCTGCTTTTGAAATTAAATTAATCTTTAGCTCGCCACTGGTTTGATATCTACCAAGGAGACACATTTGTGGTGTTGAAACAGGATTGTAATTGTGTAGCGATTTTTAACATGTTTTTTTTTAATATCCTAAAATAAATTTTATATATATATATATATATATATATATATATATATATATATATATATAGTTACTAAAATATTTTCACAGCATGCTGGTATTTAAAAACTGATCTTTGGCAGTGAGTTAAACCGCGGATTAATTTTCACTGTCCCCTTGCATATAAATATATAAGTGCTTTACTTAAAGAGTTTGGTTTTCTGTGAAGTATATTGTGGTAGAGCTGTAAAGCATGTCGGATCAAATGATGGTTTCACCTATAAAGGGGTTTGTTCTCTCTCTCAATGCACACTTTCTTCACTAAGGTTTCTCGAATTCGCAGGCTGATACGCCTAATACACAGTTTTATAAATAAAAATGGGATGTGCTTGTTTCAAATAATCCGTGTCCTCGACAATAATGCCTGGGGTTGTAAAAATGCCGGATTAAAAATAATTAATTCTTTAGAAATTGCATATATGTGTTTGTACGAGATTTTTTTTTTTAAATCATTTCACACGATGTAAGGCGTGAATAGCACTAATTCGCAGAAAATTATAGTGAGGGAAAGTGAAGGAGAAGACTGAGAATCAGGAAAATTGAGGAAAGGACAAAAGTTGAACGAGATTCAAGAAGATAGAAGATGACGATTGACGTTGCATTTAAATTTTTGAAAATTGTAGTTTTCAGGGAAGTAAAGAAACGGAAGGGAGTTACACGGGCGGGAAGAGTAAAAAAAAGAAACTGCTGGAATAGAAGTGGGGATTGCATTTTGCTATTTCAACAGTTAAAATGTGAGATTTGATGCCAATCTAATAGCACGCTTAAATTCATGTAGTCGGCGGACCAAGGGGGAAAGCTCGTCAGAGCAGTTGCCATGAAAATATTTGTAGAAAAGACAGAGGGAAGCCACGTCAACTCGGAGGGAAAGTGACTGAAGTCGAGATCTATAAAATTACAGATCCTTCTTTGTATTTTCAAGAGAACGTCGTGATGAGTAACAGGCGCACCTGACCAGATAGGGCAGCTATATTCAATGCACGGACGAATGGTAGATTTGTAAATGTGCAAGATGGACTCTGACGAGAAAAAAAACTTCTGGCACGTCACAGTGACCCAAATTTCCTTGCACTAGATGCAGCTATTGATTCGATGTAGTCGTTCCACTTCAAGTCAATTGAAAACAAGATTCTAAGAAGGTGCAGTGTGTTGCTTTCCTGGAGTCTATCGTCAGCCATGCTAATGGAAGACTGAGAAGTTTCTCTATGGTAGTTAAATCAGAGCGGTTTTGTTTTGGACGCATTGAAATTTACACCCATTTCCTACCCCAGTTAACCACTGAATTATTTAATTTAAATATTTAATAATTTATAATTAACTTGTAGATATCTTTGCAATTTATATGGTATCGCAACACTGTCATATTTGGTAAGGATTTTTCGGGATTTCTTGTTAAGCTTTTCATTTGTTTTGGGTGTTGATATGTGGTTTAATTGACCTGTTTTCAGATTTTTAGTCGCTTCTCAGAGGTTATGCGTTACAGACCCTTTGTACTGAAATTTAAAATTTGAAATATGAATTAAAGTAATTATTTACAAAAAAAAACAAAGCTGCTATGTTATATATACTGTCAGAAATGACACCAAATCTTCTAAAAGCTTACTTAAATAAAAAACGCATACACAACCAAGCTTGGACCGCTTTGTTGTCATCGAAGAGACCGAGTATTGGAGAAATTTCACATAGAACAAATATGTGTTTGTCCCGCAAGGGAGGCTATATTGTAAGATGAACCACACTTGGTCGCATTCTGTGTGAGTATCTTGGTAAACATAAGAACTTTTCAGTCGATCCTCGTACGAGGTGGGGTTTCACAACCATCCTGGAAATGCTGATATTTTTAAGTATAAGCTTTACTTTTCGATATAATGGCCGTAAACATTAAGGAACTTCTGTAAGCAACGATGCCAACCATTTATACACTCCCGAAATGTGTGAGACTTTAACCGTTTCAAAGCAGCCCTTTCACGTCATCAATCATCTCAAGATGGGCACTTTTCCATTTTTTACAGTAAGAATAATTCAAAAGTTGCGAAATTAGGTGTTGAATGTCTCATGATTTCCTATCGAAATTCCCGCAATGTTTGGTCATGCAACACAGTATGATCCGAGTGGAAAATGATTCGCCGAGGAAGTTTTCATGTGAGCAACGGCGAAGTTTTTTTAAAAAAAAAAAAAAGATTATTTATATTATTTAGATCGTTAGGGCTGCGGTCCTCATCTTTATTGTCAGATTCACGACGTTTCGACCATTGTACACTGCGTCCTCCTTCGGGTGATTCAGGTTCTCAAGGACACACGGCCCAGATGAATAAAAGCGTTAGTTGAATCCAGTGACTTCACCCAAAGAGTTGTGAGTTAAAAACCTGACTACTGGAGTCGTGAACAAAAACTTGGAGAGCTGAGTTAAAACATAAAAAACTGACACATCCCGAAAAGGCGTGGCAGGTGGATCTAGAACAGTTGGACGAAATAAAAGGTGCAGTTCGAAATCCCAATCACCTGAAGAAGGCTGGAGCCTACAACGACCGAAACGTTGTGAATATGAAAATAAAAATGAGGAAAAGCGTCCGAACAATGTGAATAAGGTAAATAATTACAATACTGTTGTGGTGTCCTCTCTCTTAAGAGTCTATGTTAAACTCTTCCGCCTACTATAAAATTAGTAGGAGAGAAGACCTTGGAGGAACAGTAGAACAGATCTGTTCTCACTGTGCTGTCGAACTCTCTGCCTTGAGCAGAGAGGAACCCTGACGAGGCTTTCTCGAAGGGCAAAGTTTCGTCCGCGAAGGTAGACAGGCCCTGAACCCGTTTATGCGGGTTCTCAGGGAATTTTTTTGGCCGGAGAACCCACGGTAAACTCGGCCTTGAGCCACATACATTCTTCGTGGGTGGGGAGCTGTTAAATATAACAGTCGAATAGATCAGTTCCAGCTGTGCTGGTCAAACTTTCTGCCTCCCTGCAGACAGGATCCCCAGAGGAGACTATGTCGAAAGGCAGAGTCACGTCTGAAACAGCTACCCGATCCTGTTTTATACGGGGTCTACGGGGAATTTTTGGCCGAGGGTACTGTCTCAGACCACGTTAAACTCGGCGTTGTGCCACATCCTACCTCGTGTGGAAGCTGAACAGTCGAATAGATTGAACGCTGCGTCAACCGACACACACTCACTAGTCGTGTAATATTCTTCTGTTGTACTTACTATTTAATATATGATATATCTGCAACACTTGTTTTGTTATTTCTTTAACCATTTATTTTATCACAACAAATACCTCATCTCAGAGATATAGACAGAAAAAGGAAACTTATATTTGACATCAGGAAGGGATGGTTGAGGTTTCACGAGCACATAATGAGAAAGGGAGGCTTGGAAAATTTGACACTCACAGAAAAGTTTGAAGGCAAGAAAAAAGCAGTGCATGACATACATAGAGATCTTGAGTAAATCAGTGTGCAAAATAAAGGGTTCAGATCGAAATTCCAATCCTCTGAAGAAGGCCGGAGTTTAGTGAGCTTGAGTAAATGGGTGGCAGTATAGGAATTAAGAGAATTAACAGATCAAATTTATTACGAGATATGAAATTGCGGAGAATCATGATCGCCTACGTCCAACATAAAAAAGAAGAAATTCTTATATGTAAATATATTGCAAACTTGCAGTCTCATCTGTTTGCTTTTGTTTTGTTTTCCTTCTTTTTTTGTTAACTTTGAAGTTGTTTATTTATATAACCTTCAGTAAGTTTAGTACCATGCGTGATATACGCTTAGGCGATCATGTATCTTTTGGTACATGACAGATTTTTTTTCACGATGTAGGTTTCCATTTCTTTTTGAAGTAGATCAGTTGCCATCCAAGGCTATAGAACCCGGTCTGTCCTGCTATTTACCCATAGCTGGAGGAGAAGAAGAGGATTCATACCTTTCCTGGGAGTAATAGCACGTAAGTGGATGTAATGGATTCGACTGTAATTCGAACTCGGCTCTCTGATTTCTCAATCCGAGCCGATATCCATTACTCCACCGTTGTATAAAACTTACACTCTCGTATTTTGAATTTCTATTCTTTCAAGAATATCTAATGCCATGTAAAATATCTTTCAAATTGATGCTAGCCATAAACATTTAGATGAGTCGCACTTGATCCACGGCATGATTTACGAGTTCCTAAAATGTTCAACAGCTCCAGAAGCGACGATGATTCTTTGCATTGTCTAGGGTAATAAAGTCTTAAGTGTCAGGTAATGCCAGCGATAGTTTTACGCAGACGCGGGCCGTGAATCTTATCCTCAAAAATTCCTCTTGTTTCGGACGACTGACTTTTAATGAACAATGAGACCCTCCAGACCGTAATTGAAGAAAATCTTCTGCTGACAGCACACGGGAAAATAGCACACCACCTTAATGCAATCATTATAAAAATATTAACCCACCACCATAAACTCGGTAAAGAGTCAAGACTTGGCCAATGGGTTTCAGGTGATCTGACCGATTCTCAACTTAAACAGAAAGTTAACATCTGTTTGTCATTAAGAAAAAGAGGCACTACCTTATCAATTCTAAAATAGAAACTGACATCAGTGATAAAAGTGGATCCGCTATAATACGATCCATCAAAAAATACAATGGTAATTGTAAAATTAAACCTTTAATGATATATATATATATATATATATATATATATATAATGATATATATATATAATGATATATATATATATATATATTAATGATATATATAAATATACATATATAATGATATATATATATATACATATATATAAATGATATATATATATATATATATATATATATATATATATATATATATATATATATATATATATATATATATAAAGAATAGTATTTGTTGCTTATTGGATTCTATTCCATATACACCAATCCTATACTTGTATATATATATATATATACATATATATATTAATGATATATATATATATATTAATGATATATATATATATTAATGATATATATATATTTTAAGAATAGTATTTGTTGGTTATTGGAATTTATTCCGTATACACCAATCCTATACTTGTATATATATATATATATATATATCACTTGACAAGACACAAGAAGTGTTGAAACAAAATGGCTACTTTTGTCGTGATTTTATAACATATTTATGTTGTAATATTCAAATAAATAATTATATATATATATATATATATATATATATATATATATATATATATATATATATATATATCCAACACTAATCACAATAATAATGACACAGCATTATAACACCCAAGGAACTACCACGTCGTGTAAATATCAAATTTACTCAATGCCAAAAAGACTGCAACTGTGTTATTAAGGACGGACTTAAACACACAAAAGTAAAGAACGAAATCCCCTCTCCTACTACTCCCAGGTAGAAAGTTTTTAACTCAGAAGTATTCACACACGGGGTGGTGGCGTTGCTTTATAACAAGGAATGCTGATATTTCAAAAGACATCATGCTCAGTAGCCTGTCCTGAAAAACCTTTCGAAATGAAGGCATGAAAATTCCTGATTAAGTGTTTCCAGAACAATATAACCGCCCCCGTACAGAGACGATAAGAGCGTTTTTCCAAATATAGACTAGGAAACAAATTACTATTACGCTATCTTGATCGCGACTCAGAAAGCGAAACAAATAAGGAATCGTAACTTTAATAAAATTTATTTCAAAGAGAAAACTTTAGAATTGCAGAGTGAACACAAATATGGAACTAGATATAAGTAAATACAAATAATTTAAAAAAATAATCAAACAAAATAAAATAAAGAAAAATGAATAAAATAAACAAATTCAAGTTACTCAATGTTTTATTATTAAGTATATGCAAAAAATACTTTCCCCTTCCCAACATCCCGTCAAAAAATATTTTTCGAATGGAAGAATTTTTTAGTGGGTGGAAGTTAATGACGAATTCGTGACACAAGTCTTACTAATTAACCCATAACTGGAGGAGAAAAGATGCATTCATGATTTCCCAAGTGAATAACGAACAAAAAATGCAAATTGGCGCTCCAATTAACAATTCCGTGACATTATCCATTAACCCAAGTGCATATCCAAAAAAACATTTTACATCGCTACACAAAAAAGCACTTCGTTTTTTTAAAAGTTGATGCTAAGAACAGTGTATTCTAACTCCATCTGTTCTTTCTCTTTCTTAAGGTATATATATATATATATATATATATATATATATATATATATATATATATATATATATATATATATATATATATATAGTAATCCGTTGATATAATCCTATTAACAAAACATACAATTTGAAATCTGTTAAAACTGACTCGCAAAAGAGCGCCCAATGCTTATTCTCATTAAACAGAGCAAATTTTCTTTACAATTGGAATTAACATACCTTTAGTGAATGACAATTTTCATCTACGAATTTCAATTTTAAAATTCGCATACATAGAACCTTAAAGTGGTCTGTTTTTATTTTTATTTAAATTATTAGCTCTGATTTACATTGAACTCTCTGGATTTTATCCTCCTTGGGTCTACCCATACGGATTACCTAGTCTTTTGTAAACTAAATATATATATATATATATATATATATATGTGTGTGTGTGTGTGTGTGTGTGTGTGTGTGTGTGTGTGTGTGTGTGTGTGTGTGTATGTGTATATATATGTGTGTGTGTATGTGTATATATATATATATGTGTGTGTGTCTGTGTTTATATATATATATATATATATATATATATATATATATATATATATATATATATATATATATATATATAAACAGAAATGCTTACATTATATTTCATGCCAGCATCAATTACACAAAACCTGAAAATTCTCCTTCGTTCATATTTCCAAAAACGCAATCAATGCATAGATATTTTCATCCCAATGACAAAAGCAGACGTCAACAGAGAAAGCGTGCACAGGTTCTACATCTCTTCGACAATCAGTAAACTGGAGACACATCTCAATTACCAGTCCGACAACGCCCTCTATCGGCGATCAGATAGAGGCAGGTTTCGATACAAAACTAACCACGACAACAGAAGCATATCCTGTTTAATTTTCAGTAATAACTAGAATTTCTGTTTGGGGGCTTTTGAACACTGTACAGAATATACCTTCCGCGCAAGTAATATCTATTCTACAGTGTGGACTCCTCTCAACACTCATTGACGTTTACTGTAGAAAAAAAACACCGTCTTCATGGCGGATAGAATTACAAAGTAGGAGAAAAAAAAATAAATTGAGAATGCAACTTCCAAAAGTTATTAATCAACTCTTATGATCATGTTAGTCAAGTGACATTGGAAATCCATTCAAAAAGTAATGAGTGTTCTAATTTAATTCAAAAAGGCATTAGTCAAAATTCCCAATCCTTTTTTGTTAAGCTATAAACCATAAAGTATCTAGAATCCCTCGAGAATAATGGTGGTGTTACCTTCACTTTTTCTACGCCTAATCCTCTTTCAGAATGACGTACAAAGCAAAGAGTTTTCACAGAGTTTCTGTGAATGAGAGGAGAAAATGCTGCCAACATTCATGGTAGGTTAGTGAACATTTTGGAAAGGGTGTACTTGATATAAGCACAGTGCGATAAAACAGTAAAGTTAATGGTAATCCTAGAGAGAAAGGCGATAATGACTTTAGTATCAGGCCTTTCAGTGGCAGGTCAGCTGCTGTTGGGAAAGGCGTTATATCTTGAATAATCACTATTTCCCTTTGAATTTCTAAAATGAGGTGTTATTATTTACATTATTTAAACACGGGCTATTGTTCTCAACTTTGATGTTATTATCACAACGTTTCGGGCGTTGTTCTCTCCCGCCTTCATCAGGTACTTGTTAATCAGGGTAACTATTACGGAATTTAGAACTGAACACTTTATATAATCTCCGGGGATAGAGTGTTATCGTTCTGCTGTCCAATACCAGGAATATTTCATCGGGGCGAGTAATAACTGTGTTATACACCCCATCCCAAAATAGATTAGATCACCCACGTCCTGAAAGGTCATGTTATAGAAAAGAAGATTAAATATTGCTATGTTCAATAAAGTCCCTTGTTTGAAAATAGACACATTTTTTCCTTTGGTTACGTCTGTAGATTGTTGAATAGAGCTATTTCAATTAGCGCTGCCATTCATATATTGTCTATATCTCTGAGATGAGGTATTATGATTACTTACATCATTTACATTATTCGGACTGTTATCCTCATCTTCATTGCCATATTTAGATATTTGGTCACCAATGAACTCACAGCACTTTGGGTCTAGCCACTGGGTCTAAAGAACGTCATTATCCATTTGACCCAAATTGTTGTGAGTTCAATACCAGGCAGAAGCAATGGTGAACCAAAACTTGGAGAGTTGAGTTAAAGGGAAATAACTGAGACATCCGGAAGAGGCATGGTACATGGAACTGGAACAATCTACTCCAGTGGAGGAAATAAAGGGTTCAGTTCGAAATTCCAATCACCTGAAGAAGGCCGGAGCGTGCAACGGCAGAAATGTTGTGAATATAGCATTGAAGATAAGGATAACAGTCCGAATAATGTAAATAACGTAAGTAATCATAATACCACATCTCAGAGATATAGACAGATATATAGAGAGACATAGACATAAAGGCCGGAGTGTACAACGGCCGAAACGTTGTGGATATGACAATGAAGATGAGGATATTAGTCCGAATAATATAAATAATACCGTTGAATTTTTGTATGAAAATACAATTGAATATTTATTTGCATCAATTCTTCCTTCCCTTTCATCCGAAACGAAATTCTGGTTTATAAGGTAGACTCACAGTTCATAGCTATTAATATGAATTCGTTGGTGGCTATTAGCATGACCCCGCGCCAGACTATAGCCCATTTGTGTAATTGTAGATGGCGACCGTCAGAGATGAAACGCGGCGAAGAAAAAGCCTCATAAAAGGAAATCGAACAACACTGACTTTCAATAGAGTTCGAACAAACAGACGGAATGATCCTGAACAAAGGTCAGTAAGTGTAAAGACAATCAGCTACAGCACCCCCCACCCACACACACACCAATCACCCGTCCAAGCATTGAATGAACCAATCATCCGACAACAATACCTACTTACCGACCTTCATCTTACCGGTCGACTATCGACAAGAGCACTTCCGTTTTCGCCATCATTCTACGGTCTCTGCGGCAAAATTCTCGCGCTATTATTGTGGACTAACACGCATGCGCAGTGAAGCGTCAATGATGTAAACCGCTTGATGCGCTTGAAGGTAGTAAAATCGAAATTGTCGGCACATCGAACTGACAAAAGCAACATTTGCCAATACTTGGAACTTCATACCCAACATTCTCTGTACCTGGTCCTGACCCCGCCCTCTGTATATATATATATATATATATATATATATATATATATATATATATATATATATATGTATGTATGTATAAACATTTACATATATTTACATACACTCTATCTCTGATATTGAGCACTTTATCCCATAAATATAGCACACCTTAAAAGTTTATTTCTTCATATATATATATATATATATATATATATATATATATATATATATATATATATATATATATATATATATATAAAAGGTAATAAGTCCGTTGGTATATAATCCGAGTGGATCACTTTTTTTATAAAATTCCCTTTTCAATCCGCTTTTGGTTTCAAATTGACATTTCATTCCACACAAATATTCTTCGCAAATATCCAAAAATATTCTTAAATGCCTATACTTTCACTCACGCGTGGTCATGTGTGACGTCACGAGTTGCGACGCGATTTTCGCTTCCGTGTCTCGTATATACGAGTTTGTCGTTACTTTGAAATTTTTCATGCAGCAAGGGCGGACTGTCATTGTTGTTTCGTCCGTGTGTTGTTTGATTTATTGAAATTGTCATCTTTGATAATGGCTTATGTAAGCCGAAAGCTTAGATTGGATTCAAACATGTATCAATATGGTGATTTCCTTTCGTCTTTCAATGATAATGTGATTAAGCTTATCAGACAATATGAAAGGAACTTACTTAAAATAAATAGACAAAACCTGTCTATATTATTTTATGAAACATGCATTAATGAAAAATTGCTTCCTAAATATCCACAATATATATAGATATATATTTTGACTAAAATATTGACCCTGAAGATGAACAATGATGTTCGAAAGCGCTAGGTCATCGTATGGAAAATACATATTTCGGAACTATTTTCAAATAAAAAGTCTCATTAGAGAATATGAGAAAATTCAAAAGAAAATATGTAAG